>CAEGAF010153571.1:0-74322 GCA_903067075.1 Micropoecilia bifurca
AACACCTGTCATGAACATAAAGAAATTTTTATGAATGTTTATGACAGTTGTCATGAAGTGTCATCAATGCCAACTTTGCATTAAGTTACAAAATCATGCAAAGTTGGCACTTTTAATGGACTTTTAATGCAACTTTTAGAGCAACTTTGCATTAAAAGTGTCATTATTTACCGAATGACACTTCATGACAACTGTCATAAACATTCATAAAGACTTCTTTATGTTCATGACAGTGTCATGTCAGTCTTAGGCACACTCCTTCAAATAAAGTGTTACCAAATATCTTTTGGAAATCTCAGTTAAGGTGGGTATTAAAATGATGTAGTGCTGATGCTTATGCTAACAGTGCTAATCACTGTTACAAGATGCTAATTACACTTTAAAAGTGGCTATAATCCATATTGTGAAGGCTCTACGACCAGGTTACACAAGGTGGCATTTCCAGCTTCCAGAGGCACAAATATGTTTTACTAGGTTAGGAGATTGATGTTTCGAAAAATCTTAGAATTAAATTTTCTCTTATCTGACCCCTCCCAAAATACACATACAAATTAAAACGTATTCACAAAGTACTTAGTGTTTATCAACCATTTTTTGTTTTAATTCAGTTTAAGAGCCAATAGACCCACAAACAGCTTTTAGTCAACATCACTGGATCTCTAGGTAAAACTTAAACATTTTGTAAATAAATTGCTTTTTGCATTTTTCCTTAAACGAAAAAAAAAAATCTCTCTGCAATTAACGTTCATCTACCGTGGACACCACCGCTCTGCAACAATCAGAAGCTGGTCGCCATACTCTGATCGGTGCATCTTTAGTTTAAACGAGTCTTCATAGTTGGAGACTCAGTCTTCAGCACGTGATTCTTTGTTAACTAAAGTGATCGTTGTGTGTCAGACCTGTCCAGTTCCCCACCCGGACCCTACCAACAGAACGGATACCTCATGAAGCCAGACGACAAGATCAAGCAGCCTCCTATCTTGCCGCCCCACCTGCTCCAAGTGCTGCTCAACAAGGACACTGGCGTCTCTGTAAGTCCACAACTCATGCCGGCGCAAGTTCAAGTCTGGAAGTTGCACCTTTTGTAAGAAATAACCTTAAAAGAAACAAATTATTTTTGAATCGTCCTTCAGTGTGACCCGACACTACTTCCAGAGCCTAACCACGTCATGCTGAATCACCTGTACGCTCTCTCCATCAAGGTAACGGTCAGAACGTAGTCCTGCATTCTGCACTACTCAACATTTACGTCTATGGTTATTTGACTGAATGGATTTTTAGAATCGCATAAGCCTAACTTGCACTTTTTCCTGTTTTTCCTGTTTAAGCTAAATGGGTAATCATTTTCAGTTTTGTTTTAAGAGGCTTGGTAATATATTTTTATTATTATTGTTTTGTTTATTTATCTTGGATATTTAAAATTCTTCCCAGTTCTTTAAAAGTTGTTTTTTTTTATCTTTGAGATGGTATACTTAAAATAACCTGCCATTATTATTCTGATTATTTTATTAGTTGAAAATTGTCTCAAAATGACAATATTATCGTTTATTGCAATAGTTTCTGGGACAATTAATTGTCCAGAAAATTAATAATGACAGTCCTAATGCTAACAGAAAACCTAGTATTGTGTAGACACAAGTTCACACCTGGATTTTAATCAAGAAGAAATATTTCAGTGGAAATTGTACCGGAAATTTCTTTGTGCTTTAGGACGGGGTGATGGTTCTCAGTGCTACTCACCGATACAAAAAGAAATACGTGACCACTCTCCTCTACAAACCCATATAACCCAGAGAGCCAACCATCAACCTGATGTTCCACACAGCTGCTACTTCTAATGATAATTAATGATGAAACAAGACCAACATTTTTATAACAAAGCGTTCTGAACTTTTCTTTGATCTCTTGTTTTATCTACCTGTTAATACTAAGCTCTTTTTCTGTTAATATTTTTCACAATGTTTCATACTGTCAGTGTGTGAATAAATCAATCTTGCCTTGCCACATAAGATTATGTAACTGCTTCAGATCATTTTATATCTTGACTCTGGGTTTGACGGTAATTTGCCGATGGGAGACGCTCTGGTTGCACGGGAATCTGTAAAGCCACAAGGTTCCTACCCCAAGGAGAAGAAAATGGCATTCAATTGAAAGTATTTTCCAGGTTTGGGGTAAGTTTGGAAACATATAGAAACTGTGCTGCTTTCAGGATACTGCTTTCTCTATTTGTCTGAAAGTTCTGTCTTTGCTTTGTGCAGGTTCCTGACCACTCTTCATATTTAACCAATATATTTATACTTAAATGTGAGATAAGATGAAAAATTCACAAACTTTGAGTCTTTAGTTTTGTGGACTTTTGACCTCGGATGTTTTAATCTTTTTATTCAAATCAATCACGGTTAAGAAAAGAAATGAAAACTGATGTCTACAAAATGATGATAAATAATGTGACATAAAATACGTGAACCCCCAGCCTGTGAAGAGTCCTGCAGCAGGGGAAAATAGGAAGTCAAAACTGCAGTGACAGAACATGAGCAGATCAACGATCTTTTATTTTACGTTCACTAACCAGAAACACATCAGATTTGGAGGTAGGCTGTGTTGCGCATGTCGTACTCTGTGTGTGTTGTGACTCAGCTGACACAAAGCTGAGGATCCAGGTGCTTGTTGTCAGGGTCGTATGTGTACCGAGCAAAGCAGTGAGCCGCCACACGGTCGCACTCGCAGACCGCAGCCTCACACTTATCATTGGCTGCTGCAAACAGAAAAAAAGTGGGGAAAAAAACGCATGAAATTTCCAAAATGTGAATATTTCTTTCTTAATCTTCCAGGATGTTTTAGCTTCATCTTTCTCCCCATCAAACTTGACCAGCTTCACTGTCCCTGCTGGAACAAAAAGGCTTATTTTCTGGTTAACGCTCTTCTTGTCTGACTGGCTAGTTTAGAATGTTCATGATGCCTTTTATTCACCAATTCAGATTTTGTTTGTAAAAAATGTTGAAAACATACACAAGATACTATTTGTAAATAAAATGCATGTGAAAGGATCTTGTCCTGACTAGTGGAGATGTCAGTCTGCATATTTTAGTATCAATGCAATACCAAGTAAATCAAAACCCTGCATCGCCAATAACAAAACCGGTACCGATACTTTTTGTTCGTATCAATACTTCAATATATATCATCAAACTAAGTATACAGGTCTCTACAAAAATACTTCAATGTTCTAAACAAATCATGTTAACACACATTAACATGATTTGTGTCCATATTTTCTAAATAAAGTACAAATAATTATAATTTGAAACCAAATCAAACCAAAGTCTTTTTTGAGGTAGAGCTACGAATCTATAACAAAAGTCAAAAAGAATTTCAAGACAGATGTTAAAACTGAAGCATCGATCTTGTATCAATCCGGTACTGGTACCAACTTGACATTGATATTATTATTTTTGGATTGACCTCAACTGACTGGGTAATATTTTTTGTGACTATTCAAACACAAGTGTTTTTGCTAAGCATTTAAAAATACAGCTTTGTCCTTTTTTTTTTACTGTAATGCTGCACAATGTCAGTGAAAACCCACAAGTCTTATTATATAGCCAAAGTAACAGAACCAAAATAGACTCGATTAATATCAACAAATCACACCATCTAGTGGAAATGTTTGTTGTTGCAGTTTTGTGTTCTTTAATCCAGAACTGAGTTCCTTGAGGGAAGTGAGTGACCAATGAGAGAGGAGTAGATTTACAAAAAATAAATAAATCTAAATCCTCACTCCCTGTTGGTCTTACCTGAGCAGAATACCTGTCTGTTTGAGCAGCTGAAGCCATAAATGATAATGTAGGGAAGGTCAAAAACACCCTCGCATCCAGGAATCTTTCTGCTGTTTTGGTAGCATTTATCATGGGCTTCACAGCATCTAAAAATGCAGGAAAAAGTGAGAAGGTATTGAACGATTCATCCTCTTCTGTTGACAAGAAACCAACGGACTGCTTCCCACCGGTCCACGTCATCCACAGGAGTCCCAGAGCCCCCCAATCCGCACCAGCAGCCGTATTCGTTGTACGCCAGAGGATTAACACCAGGCTGGGCACAACTAATCATCTCCCCAAACTGCCAGACGGCCGTGGGAAGACGTCCTCCACTGACCACACATGCTGGAAAGACAAGAGAGATGAGACAAACAGATGAGACAAATCCACATTTTAAAATGCGTATTTGTGATCTACGGAACAAAATGAGAAGTTTCTGTAAGCTTACCGGTGAGAAACAGCAGAAGGGCCTTCATGCTCATGGCTACAGTCAAAAGGATGTGGATTCTGTTTGCACAGCAGAGCTGAGAGAAGTTAGATAAGACTAATGCAAGTGAGGTGGGAGGTGTACATTGTTCAAGATTTTTCTTGCTTGGATTGGTCAGGTATAATGTGTTCCTTTTTGGGTGGGTTGCATATTTTTGGTCATAATGTCCCTGAGGAGATGGAGTCTATTTGGATGAAGCCTCTTCTTGGAAGGCAACAGGAAGACCAATAGTTGAAGCAAATCAATCATGAACAAATTAAACAAGGGCAATCGTCCCTCTAGATCTCTGAATCCTGGTGTTCTAGCACTTCCTTAGCCACAGGTGTTTTAAATTCAGCACGAGAGACATTAGTGTGAAAAAGGAGAATTCCAGAGTGGTACTGTGATAAGATGTCGTCTTTAGATCTTAGAGGCGGGTAGAGAGCTTTATGAAATGAGAAGTTTCATTCAAGTGTTACATTGCCAAGTTAAATGCAAATGCTATGGTGTAAAGCAGACTGGTTTAAAGCAGTGGAGACACGTTATCTGGAGTGGCACATCATGTCTGATGGAGATCAGTGAGTTTGGATTTAGCGGTTACTAAGAGAACACTTGCTTGACTGTACTGTGTCAACATACAACGTGCATTACTGTATGACGGATTTTCTTTAGTCCCAGTGAAAGGAACTCTGCATCCCCCAATAATCTTTTTTCTAACTTGTCTTTATATCTTTTTGCTACATAAATGTGGATCTTATTTGAAGACTTGTACATGGTGCTGTTTGGCTGGGCTGCAAGTTGTCTTTGTGTTGTCCTTCCATCCCTGCAGCACCTTGGTTAAAGGTCTTCACTACACATATTCCTTAATAGGAACCCGTTTTCTCTTTGGTTTCTCTGAGTCTCTCAGTTTTGTGTTTTTCAGGCTCATTTATGTAACAATCTTTCAACCATCAGCACAGCTGTGTAAATAAATGACATCTGGGGAGTTCCCATGGCTTTCCTCTGCTCCTCCACTATGTTAAATGATTTATAATTAAACACAAAAAAGCAATATGTTAAAATAGTTACTATAGTACTATAGTATATACTATACTAACATAGTTAAGATAGATACTGTGCTGCATGCATATAAATGGATGCAGAACCTTTTATGTATACTCCCTCTCAAATTTTTTTTGTCCCATCATCATTGGAATTTTATATGATGCACTAAAAAGAAGTAGAACAATTTTAAGAAATAAGTTATTCAAAAAATAAAAAGAGAAATCTTTGTTGTGAAACCTGCTTTTGTTTTTAGTTCATATTCTGTTAGCTTATTTAAATGAGGTAATTTTCTTAATTACTTAAATTTTTCTGTGTTTCTAATTGTTTTTGTATGATTAAAAACAGGTCTCTATTGTAAACGAGAGCTGATATCTCAACAACTTGTATAAAAAAGGCGAAAAAAAAGTAATTAACTTTCCAAAAGTATTTAGACAGGGAATGAAGTGAATGGGTAGCTGTAACTCTAAGAAACATCGACGGTGAAACAAATCCGGAACCGACAAGACCTGGAGTGACAGAACCTCAACACATGAGCAGAGCAGACGACCAGTTTATTAAACTTTTTAAAATTATTATCATTTTAAGAAAATCCACAATTTTTTAATTTCATAATCACTAATGAGAAACAGATCCGATTTGGAGAAGAACTGTGACGCACACGTCGAGCTCCGCGAGTCTTTAACAGTACTTAGAGTCCAGGTTCTTGTACTCGGGGTTGTATTTGTACCGAGCGAAGCAGTGCGCCGCCACGCGGTCACACTCACAAACTGCAGCCTGGCACTTATCGTTGGTCGCTGCAAACACAGAGAAAATATCAACCAGTGAGAAAATCTGGACCTGGTAGAGAATAAATAGACTAATGACGCATGTTTTTGTTGGGATTTAATGTGATAGACCAATAATGAAGTAAAAGAAAAAGAATGCATGGATTTGAAAGATTTATCAAGAATGAAAATGGGATATGCTTATTGATTTAGTCTAAAAAAATCTAATACCCCTAAATAAAGTCCAGTGAATCAGGTGCTCAGGTCAGATGAGAAGTTTAACTATTTGGTCTACATTCAAAGTGCTGTAGTTAAATTAAAAACTAACCCTGAACGCACCATCTCATCACGTGTGTTTCTAATAGGACGCTATGACTTTAGCAAAGATTCGCCTTCCTGAAGGCAAACAAATCTAAACATTCAGCCAGAGCAGCAATGGCTGAATGTTTAGATCAGGGTTAAGTAACTTTCTGTCCAAGAAAACATTTTTACCCTTACTGCTACAAAACAAAACTTGTCTGAAACAGCAAAATCTATTTGACACATAAAAAAAGTTAGATCTTAGAATATTTTATGTTTTATAAATAAATACGATGTAATGTTCTACAGAATTATGAAAAATAATGTAATATTTAATTATATCTATTTTTAGATCTCAAAACAAAGCAAAAATTCAAACTACTAAAGTAGCGATTAAAAAATAAGTGAAAAAACAAAACAAAACAAGAAGCCTCATAAAAAATAAACCCATTTGATGCCATATTTTATAAAAGAACTGAATAAAAAGTACAAGAATTGCAGTTATTCTGTTGAAATTCTATATAAAAAACGGAAGCATTGTTGGGTTCACTTTGTCTGTAAACTTAATGATTAAGAACAATCCTCATGTCTTTATCTATCTTTTAAAAGTTATTAACAGCAGTTGTGTGAGCCTGATTATAACATTCTAATTAGAATGGCCTAGTTAAAGTCCAGACCTAAACACACAGACTTGGTAATGAGTTTTTACAGATATTCTCCAGCCAATTTGAAGTTGCAAAATAAAAAAGAAAAGAAAAAAAAGAAAGATGGACAAAAATGTTTGTTTCTGTAGATGAACAATAATTGCAGACGTGCCCTAAAATGCTTGTAGCTGAATCTGTTTCTGTTTTGATTTATGAAATATCTTTGAAAAATGTTCCCACTTCATCATGATGAACTACTTTATAAGTCTATCTCATAAAATCCCAGTAAACATAAACATAAATCTGTGGTTGTACAAGTCTCAATATACAGAACATGAAGATTTAATCAGTGTGTCCTAGTCTTACCTGGGCAATACACCTGTTTGTTTGAGCAGCTGAAATTATAATCGATAACATAGGGAAGGTCGAAAATACCCTCGCATTCGGGAATCTTCATGCTTTGGCTATAGCAGTTGTCATGGACTTGGCAACACCTAAACATGAGGCGGATGAGAGGTCATAGGTCGGAACATGATTAAAAAACCAAAAACGTGGATTGCATCTCACCTGTCCACATCATCCACAGGAGTCCCAGAGCCCCCAAAGCCGCAGTAGCAGCCGTATGCGTTGTAATCCAGAGGATTAACACCCGGCTGGGCACAACTGATCATCTCCGCAAACTGCCAGACGCCCTGGGGGACGTGTCCCCCACTGACCACGCATGCTGGAAGAGACAGGTGAGGTGGGACGAATCAACACAGGCAACAGAACGTCAAGAGTTGAGAGCTTTTAGAGGCTTACCGGCGAGAAGCAGCAGAAGAGCCTTCATGTTCATGACTGTGGATGTGAAGAAGGCTGCAGTCTGTGGCGGCGTCCTCTTAAAGGATGGCAGGGCCTGAGCACATTTCAGATAAGAAGCAAAGAGGGGGGATGGGGGGTATTCATTGTCCAGGGTTTGTCTTGATTTGTCCTTCCAATCCTAATGCATGACCTCTGTGTGTGTGGGGGGGGGGTCATTCGCATTGATCATTAGATCAATGCGAATATGTTATGTTTATGTTATGTTATGTTTATGTTCATGTTATGTTTATGTTTATTGACAAGTCCCTCAAGCACTGCGATTGGTTCTGCAGGGAATCAAACCTGACTAAGTCGGACATCTACTGGAGACAGAGATCAAGAGGTGAGAACAAGCTAATCACAACAAAAACAAGGAAAAACATCTCTTCACTTCTTGGCTTGTCCTATAGAGCAGTCATATTCAATATGACTAAAAGATTAAAATAAGCAGATATCAAACATATCTTTTATTAAGCAAACATTTCTGTGTTAAAGCTGTCTTTCTTACTGGAATGTTTGTTCATTTTGTGTTTTAGTTAACTGCATGTCATTATTGACAAAAAATATAGGCTTGAAATTATCAGTCAGAAATAAATCATCTATAAAAGGCAATTTTCTATGTGAAATCAATTCATGCACGGTTGCTCCTCTTCCCTGGTCCTTCATCATCAATATCCCACAAAGTTGCTGCTTGCATTCATATTAGTTCATTATTGCTTGATCAAGTGTCAGAATCTCACATTTATAAACATCCATTTCTAATACCTCCTTATAATCACAATCCACCTTCTTTTAGTCTGTTGTCAACTATTATAGATAATCTAAAACATTTATAGATCTTTAAACTATGTGTGTTTAGCTGTAATTTTACAAAAAAAAACACTAAAATTAAATGTTTGGATGCAAAAGTTGAAAGATTACAGAGCAGCTGTGAACGTAACTTTCAGGTGAATCGACTTATTGTCCCGATCCAACATCAGCCTTTAATCTCTTAGGTTTGTATTTTTGAAACCTGTATCATTAAATGTTTGCCCAAATTCAGCTGTATAAATATGTGACATTTGGTAGAATTCCCACAACTTTGGGGTGAACTTCTTCCATATTAGATTACTTTCTATAAATACGCAAAACGTCAATATCTGACAGATGTGTCAAGATTGCAAACATAAGTGCATGTGTTGATTTATATCTGGGTTTGGTTATGTGCTGCATGCATGGAATAGTTTTTTGCATATAGTTATGTGACAGACTCCAGTACTGCAGAACTGCAAAGGTGAAGGACATTTTTTTTACAAAAAAAAGTAAATTTTGGATGCAATTCTTCACTCTACCACTTTTTGTTGCGATTACAGCTGTGGATCTTTGTTGGATCTGGTCTATGTCTCTAGCATCTTTGCAAAGCTAGAAACAGACTTTTTTTGGCCAGTGTTGTTAGCTAAAGAACTTGAGCTCAGTCACATTGATTGGTGAGAATCAATTTTTAAGTCTTGTGTCAGATTCTCAGTGATAGGACAGGGTCATTCTACCACACACATCTATTTTGTCCATGTTTCTACAACCTTATCATACAAAAGGAGCAATTGTTGGCCTCAGTCCAGCTGATTAAAGCTCCTTTAGGGCCCAAAATGCTACATAATTAAGAAAAAAAGAACTGCTTCTCATTTCCATGGTTAGATTTTAAAATACTAATAACAAAGAACATGAAACTTTTGTCACAAGAGTAAGGATATATTTTCTATCAGGGATGTTTATTTTTGAGGAAAATTATTTTTTTAAAAAAACCCCAAAAGCAAAAAACACAGTTACCAACTTAGTAACAAGAAAAATAGAGCTAAAAAGCTAATACTGCTACTTTGGTGTAACTCTCTAGTGGAAATTAAATTAAATGAAATTAAAAACATCCCATTGTTATTTTACCTATGTAGAAAAGTACATTTGCTTTATTTCTGTGCTGAGTGGACGAGTTAGTGTCTGTACTAAGGCTGAGCATGTGCTGTTTGCTGGTTCCTGTCTCTACAAATCCAGAGTTCGAAACATAATATGGTTTGATGATCTCAGAAACATTGCTTTAAAATGTAATACACTTTATTAAAATTCTAATAATTAACATGGTTATGATTCCAACATTTTTTTTGCTGAGGCAGATTTAAGCTTATTAACTTCTCCAAAGTAATCTTTTAGAACTTCTTTTGGTAGGAGGTCAGTAAATGTACTAAATTCACAGTTTTTAAAAAAAAAAAATATATATAAATACATTATGTGTACATTTGTTTATTATTATGTGTTATCTTCTGATCATGACTGTTAAATTTATGTAGCAAATTTGTTTTAAAAGTTCTATTAGCAGTAAAAGGACGATGATTACAGCTGCCATCTCGTGGACAGTTGTGAACATTTTAATTTGTTTTCTCTCGTTCTGTTTCCAACAAAGTCCCATAATTTAGAAACTCTGGAAATTATGGCCGTGTGTTCTCCGATGAGAACACAAGGGCATTTTGTAAACAAATATATTTGTTGACAAATATATTTGTTGACAAAATGTCAACATATATTTGTTGACATATATATGTCAACAAATATATTTTGTTGACATTATTAAAGTTCGAGCTTTAAAAATATCAGAGTAGGCCAACCTGGACACAGACCCTTGTTTTTCAAATTTTGTTTTATTTTGTTTTATTTTTTCCCAAAAGTTTTGAAAACCATGAATCATTTTCCATTTGTCTAACAATTTTATTTACCACTTTCAGTTGGACATTGACATAAAATACCAATAAATGATGGTAAAGTTGTGAATGTGGCATGACAAAATGTCGAAAGGTTCAAGGAGAGTGAATACGTTTGCTTTCAAATGAACTCTTATTGTGAGGAAGAGAAAACTATGGCGACCACCGGTTAACAGTTGTTTTAATAGGTCAAATAGTTTTACTTTTATCCATCCTCTCCCCCTCATCAGTCTGGGCATATCGACAAAGCATGAGCTAAGTATTATGCCGTCTCATGCCTTGGCTTCGCAGATGTACCTGTAGCTCAGGCTACAGTCTGCATCGTTCCACAGCTTGCGCTTGCGGTTCACAGAGGAATGCAGCTGCCCACAGTCCTCTCCGTTCTCTCTGAAGTCCCAGTTGTCAGGTTGACCCTCGTCCCAGAATCTAAACACCAAACAGCACGAGGAGTTATTTCAGTTGTTTTACGTCTCCCGTCTTGAGGCGTCACTTTCGACTTACGTTGGGGTCGAGCCAAAGTCGGTTCCATCCACCCAGCTCCACTGGCCCTCATGCTGTCGCTCCACAAGTCCGATCCAGTAGGAATACTTGATGTCAACTATGCCTGAAATGTAGTCCTGGAATAAAAAATAAGGGCATGTTCAGTATCTTCAGCCATAATTTAGTTGAACGTGTCCACATTTCATCACAATACAATCGAGAACCTTGTGTACTATTGGGGTCTAAAGTCTTGGTCCTCCTAGGATTTCAATCCTTTTACAGCTTTTAATTTGGTGTTTCCTCAACAACCTTTATTTGGCTGCCTCCATCTTGTCCTTAACTCTGACTGGCTTCCTTACTTCTGCTGACAAAAAGCATCCCCACAAAATGATACTTCCTCCACTTTGTTTCACTATGGGTATCGTGTCTTCAAGGTGTCTTCTTTGCATTTAGATCAAACTGTTAAATTTAGATTTCATTTAAACACACCACCTTCTTTCACGTTTGTGGGACTCAGTTGCGCTGGCTTTTATTTGGGGGTGCTAGTATAAAGCAAGAGGAATACACACATCTCGCTTTATACTAGCACCAAAGTTTTGGGGAAAACATTTACAAGACTCCATCCACTTCCAATCAATGCACTAGTTTGTGTTGATTAGGAACACAAATCCCATTAATCTACACTAAGGTTTGCAGATTTGACGTACCGATATGTAATAAATATCAACGGGGTATGAAGCTGAGTATTTATGTATTTCATTATGTGTCCTTGCAGTTTTGCGGAGCCAAGTTGGACCTCACCAGTTCCTCCACATTGTTAAGAACTAGCAGGTGTCCTCCAGATGATCTACACTGATCTTCGGCTCGTTGCCAGCCGGTGGTGGTGGTGGAAAGCAGGTAGCAGCTGCCCTGGAAACCCGTCCAGCCTTCCTTGCAAGTTCCTTACTCATCAGGATAATCATAGTCAAAATGGATCAAAAGCAAAGATTTTGTTTGTTCAAATATACTTGAGTTTTACCTCTAACTGGAACAATTCTCTCCACCAGGACTTGTTTTACATCTGTTGGACCTTTAGTTTGAGAAACCACAGAAATGCATAAGTTGCTTTAAGAGACCAAATTTGTCTGCGTTTTTATTCTGAGAAATCAGAGATCTATTTCCTGTTTTGATGTTTTATATTATTTTTTACCTGAAGTACATAAGGACATTGGTCCTCTATTGTTGATGATCTGGAGTTGTAGTTTGACATCAGTCATGTCCTTCTTCATTTGAGAAACTGTAAAATAATATCAAAGTGTGATTTGTAGTAACATTACTCATCCACCTTGTTATGATGTGCTTAAAGTCCTACATATGACCCCTATGACCAAGAGCAGAATCAAAAGCAGCAGCAGCGGCACGCTGTAGAGGATGTATGTAAATATTCTCTTCATCCCTGAAAACACACAAATTTCACACTCTGATTTCGCAATGTCTGAAGTAACGCAGAAGGAAATTCAGACGACATGGAAGCTTTACCTGTTTGTTGGCTGATGTTGCGATCTGCTTGTTCCAAACTGCTGTCCGTTGTGCTAAACGGTTGATACTGAGTTTCCATTATTAAAGGAGAACAAGATTTTATTTTTTTTTTCCTTGGATGGAGTCAGTATTCAGTCCAAACTCACAAACTCACAAACTGTGAGTTCAGAATCAGATAAAAGATCAACCCAAAATTTTTGTTCATCATGAGGCCAAATATGTTAGCTATTAACAGGTAAGTAAATACTGCTCTGGAGTTTTAACCCTCGTGTTTTCCTGGTGTCAACACACAGAAGCTGTAGGATGGATTCACCAAGGACCCTGGACTATTTTTGAAAAATCCCTCCAGGGGGTTCAGCCATTAGAGCAGCCATTTATTCGTGCAATTCCTTTCTTCCTTCAGATCTGCTGATCTAAGTCCACAACCTAAATTGTTGGTGGCTGCACTTATAATGGCATCCAATCTGTTTACAGCGACAAACTTCTCACAAATTTATCACAGTCGGGGTAACAATGATTTATTTATTACTCCATGTGAATTAAAAAAAAATCAATAATAGTAATTAAGTCAATAAACAATTTTTTTCTCCATGATCAAGTAGTACAAACAAATCAGGTTTTGCAGCATTAAAATGAGACATGTACTTGTCAGTGGAGTGTACTAGTGTTTCACTGAAGTGATGTTGGACAGGTCTGTCAAATTGCTTCAGCTCATTCTTTTCAGTATTCATTTATGGTACTGTGTTAACTTTTTAACTGAAGCTGAGGTCTGGACCTCGTCTGCAGTATTGTAACACTACAGAAATTAACTGAATTTGACCCATCAATAAAATAAGGACCTTTTGTGTGTTTTGCGTGGCGGCGTAGTAGAGCTCTCGAAAAGTCCCACGTGACTGCATCTCTACAAATGACTGTTTCCGGTCACCGGTCTCTCAGAAAGCAAGATGGCGGCCTTCGGACGTTTCTCTCAGATGTTTTTGAGGTCTTCTTTGACTCAAACCCGGCGTCAGCTCGCAGCTGCCGCTGGACATGACGGGGACTCGGGTAATTATGAGTGTTTGCCGAGTCTCAGTGAGCGGATGCGGACTAGCAGAGCTTCACAGCAGCAGGTTACGGCTGGAGTGTGACCTTGCTGAGCTAGCATTAGCTTCTTTAGCAACCCTGTTACAGCCTTGAGTTTTCCGGAGCGCCTCGTAAATTATATATTTTTTTACTCTAAAACAAATGTTGGTGATTAAACTTAAAGTCGGTCGTCTAGGTTTTAGCTCATTACATTCAAACGTCAGAGTGGACGCGGCAAAATAGACATGTTTATGCTATAAGGCAATATCAGAGTCGTATAATTTGTGTGAGGAAGAAATAAAAAAAAAATAGCGCGGTGTAGTGATAAGCTAACTATAAAATGTTGACGTAAAACAATTAGGTGACGATTCGATTCCTCTAACGCAAAGGTTTTCGACCTGAATCCTTAGAACCTTCAGTCCGACATGTTTTACTTCCGCCACACACCTGACTTTAATAAATTGCTGATTAACAACCTTCTGCACCTGAGCAGGTAGATTCAGATTGATTTAGCTGTACTGGAGCAGAGACTCATCTAAAATGTGACGAAGGGTGAGTTCTGAGGTCCACTGTTGACAGCCAGTAGTCTAGTACATCACAAGTATGTGCAATAGAGTAAATTGTTGTGTGGAAAGGTGACCTGTGAGAAAACCTTGCTCTGAATCACAGTGCGGTTTCTGACTGGTACATACACACATACTAAAAATAGATCCACTCTCTGCCAGCTGATATTTCTATACTGTAATGCTCGCAACACATGCACCAACAGATTTTCTCTAATTTGAACGCATGAACGTCTGGGTAAAATTACTGCAGCAAAAGCAGCACAAAAAAAATCATTCCACGACAAGTTTGTTGAAACTGAATCCACTTTGTTCATTTGGGATAATTCTGTTGTTCTACTTAGTCCTAAAAAGTGTTGGTGAAGTCGTTGGCCTTCCATGAACTCCTGATTTTGGTGCAGCTTTAATTAAACAGCTGATACTTTGAAAACCTTTCCAGTTTCACATATTTCCTTCAACACCATCTGACTTGAATTGTGCGCCTAAGCCTGTAAGTTTATCCTTTGTAGCTGCTAACCTGAACAAATCCAACATGGCAAAAAAATGGCATGCGCTACAAAAACTAATCAACGACGCGTAGTTTGTGTCCTGGAGGGTCAGTGAGGAGTAATGGCTCCTTCTGCTATGATGGTGGCCATGGAGTCGGCTAGAATAACTCAGGTTGGTGAAGAAAATCTCCAACTACAAATCAAAATACGACTTGCTGATGAAACCATGAGTTGTAATTTTCACTGATATTTAGTAAGACGTAAAAAATTTAGACGTGAAGACAGAATTTGTGCCATTGTAGCTTTTTACTATCTCTAAATAACCAAAATATCTACATGGTTTGTTTACAAGGAAGGTGTGGAACGGTGCAAAACCCGGTGAATAAAATGATTAGTTTCCTCTGCACTATTTTATGGTTTTGGTGATTTGTTACTAGAACCAAACACGATGTCTTCAGAAAACTCTGAACTACCAGGAGACGTAAAGTGATGCGCTAAAGTTTAAGTTTGTTTTTACAGAATGAAAATATTAAATAGTGTACAAATGGCGGTGGCTTTCTGCTTCCTGCCTTTGTTGTTTTTCCTCTGTCCTGTGAGCGCACATGTTTTCATTGGTTTATGAAATAATTTCTCAACAGCTAAAACATGGAAGATCCTCACCTTTGTGATTGCGCTGCCTGGTGTCGCAGTGTGCATGCTGAACACCTTCTTGAAAGAGCAGGAGCACAGCCATGATGCACCACCAGAGTTTGTCCCATACTCCCACCTTCGCATTCGCAGCAAGGTCAGACGTCATTGTTTAACAGTTTAACAGATTCGTCTCATTTTGCCGTTTTATTTTTGTTCTGATGTTTTTGTTTTCTTTGTTTCTCCAAAATAGCGTTTCCCCTGGGGAGATGGCAACAAAACCCTCTTCCACAACTCTCATGTGAACGCTCTTCCAGATGGCTATGAGGGCCATGACTAAACTCTCAGCTCCGGCTCTAGATCCCCCTCTGCTGTCTTTACAGGACCACACTCTTATTTGCAGTCTACTTTTTTGGAGTTTTCTTGTTTATACATCTGTGCTCCCCCCATTGGAGCGCCTGAACCAACAATTCCTCTGTTCTGGACCATTAAACAAAAATATCAGCTTAAACTTACTTGACCTAAATAAAATGACTTAATTCCACTAGGTTGTGTTTTTGGTCTTTTGTGTTTTTCTTATTTCTGCTAGTTTTATACAGCAGACTCTTAAGTTGTTTTGTTCTTAGAAATGCATTGTCATAAAGTACATGTTTAGGTTGGGATGGTAAAGATTGCAGAATTTAGTTCCTTGTATTATTCCCTTAAAATCAAATCATATCAAAGAATTGATCATTGCTCTTATTCCAGTAAATGACTAACGCTGGAATAGTCAGTTTCTGCAGCCTGATCATTATGTATTAAAATTTGGCTTGAAAACGGAAAATTAAATAGTTGGTAAAATGGTGTTAAATTTAGGAAACCACTGATTGAAAACGGCTAAAGGAAAGAAGTTGTATTTCAGTTTTTGTGTGGGTCAAACAATTGTTTTCCTGTATGTCCTAACCTGAGATAATTGTCACAGAACTTAATGTTGGTGAAATTTGCTGATGCCTTTGTAACCAGGTAATGCTATTCAGTGTCTGCCGCTTTATTACATAATTAGTAATAAAACTAATTTACTAATTATGAAACTTCGGCATCAATGGGATGCCTTGTATAGCTGAAATTTTAAAAAAAATTATTTTAATTTGACATGGTCCTGCAGCATAAACATGTTTTTTTTATTATTATTACTATGTCATAGTAGTTTCATATTACTTTGAACGGGCTTCTTTAAAACGTTCCCTACATGCGCCCAGACTGAGTTGCGCCAACAGGTTTTAAGCTTCAGAAACTATCCCGGCCATGTTGGAACCAGCTGGCAGGCCGCCACCTATAGACACAACACGGTTTTCACCTGAGAGCGGAAACTGCAGGGATGCACCAGTGACTTGACGTCAACGTCTGGCTCTTTAATAAGTTTCTCAGTCCGCTCCGTGTTTCCATTCATGCCTCAGTAAGAGCAACAGCAGCTTAACGACGTCGTATAATGACGCGACGCTGCGTTACGTGTGACTCGGTCTTTGTTACGGACTCCACCTCTTTCACGTGAACGCGCCTTAAGCCGAATTAGAAAATCCTGGGTTAACAAAGCTTGTCGATATACCGACCCGGTGACAACGGTCACTATTCCTCGGTTCCGTCTCCTGGGCAACTGTTTGACAACGTGACGGATCCCGGATCGAACCCTGGCGCCGACCCGGCTCGGTTTCGCAGCGTTTTTCTGCAGCGGATTACGATTTGATTACTAAATCTAGCATTGAAACATCTCGGATAAGTGCGCGCGCTCGCTCCGCCGCACAGGGGAGAGCAGTCGCACGTCGAGACCCGGATCACAATGATGATGATGATGATGAACGCAGACAGAGGTGAGGAGGCAGGAGTTTTAGACGGCATACGTCGGTCTAAAAAGAAAAAAAAAGTCCATTCACTTGTTTTTTTATGATCATAGATTACCAGATGAGTAAAAAGCAGGAGAGGGCTCATTTCTTCAGCTCCAAGGAGCAAGAACTTATTTTGAAGTTGTATGAAGAAGAGCGAGAGATCCTAACAGCCAAGTCCAACACAACCAGCGCCTCCAAGCTGAGGGAGGAAGCCTGGCAGAGGATTGCTGATAAAATAAATGTGTAAGAGCACCAAATGCACTTATTGTCATCCTAATTTGAAAATGTCCTGCAAACATTCTGCTCTTTCATCCTGTCTCTACTCCATGCATCGCCCCTAGATCTCTAACCTATTTTGTCACATTACTCACATCACGGACTAACTTTGGACACTATTTGTAGTTGTAATGCGACAAAATGTCAAATATTTCAAGAGGTGGCAATGCTTTTATTTTCTATAGTACAAGGTTTCCCCCAGAAAACTCACTAAGCCTGGTGGTTGGGCGCATTCATTCATGCAGCGGCTCGTTGGGCTTTTGAGTTAAAAAAAATGTTTAAAGTTGACAGGAAATTTGAAAATATCACTTGATAAACTTATTTTATTGGAAGATTAATATCTGAACACCAGCTATAAAGTCTTAAAAAATGCATAGATAAAAAAACCCTAAATGAATAAGCAATGCTTAGCCTGGTGGGGGCACAGGTAAAGCCTGGTGGCCCGCCAGGCTTATAGTACACTGGGGGAAACCCTGATGTAGTTTAAATATGTAAGCAATACATGAAGTAATAGTTGTTTTTTTATGACTCAGGGTTTCAGACAGTGGCTACAAAAGAACATGGCAGCAAGTGAAAGTCAAACACAAGAACATCATCCAAACAGGTACTCTTGGGAAACAACAGACCTAAGTATTATACGCCCTTCTTCCTGATACTTGTTTACACTAATTGTCAGACCTTGCTAAGCAACCGACTCATAAATTCATTCCATTTCATAAGCCTGTGCTCAATTGTTTGCTCTGAAATTCGTACTTGCACAGCAAAAAGAAAAAGGGCCGAGGTGCTGAGGACCGAGGGAGGGTCAGGAAGCCCCTCTCTGACCTCAGCAGAGGAGGACGGGGTGCACAGCAGAGAAAACACCATGAGGGTGGAGGTCCTACCCGGAGGCGCCTGCATCGGCCCCATCGGTGGATCCGATAGCTCCTTTATGAGTGGTAAGTTTAAGTCAAGTCTCTTCAATCCCTGTCGCTGTATTTGGAGACATCCGACTTTAACGTTGACGTGTCCAGTGTCAGGCCATCCGGTCCTCCTCCTGCCCGTCACAAAGACAGAACCAGAGAGCCTGAGCGGCGATGAGACGGACATCAGTGAGGCTCATTTTGACGGGGTAGACACCTCCACACCGGCTTCATTGACTAATGTATCCAATATTCTTTTTCCACACTGAATTTTTCTGTTTTCTTTTAATGAAGGATGTGCAGAACAGCAGTTTTCAGGAGGTCGGCAGCCCAGCAGGGGCTACAAGCAGGACCAGACGTGCTGAGGTGAGAGTTAGGATTCAGGGCCAGGCAGATTAAATCAGTGAAAAGAAACATCACAATTATACATGTGTTGTTTAGGAGACCTATATTCAGAGTTACATTTCCTCAGTTACATTTACTTGAGTAACTGTTTTTGAAAAAAATGTACTACGCTGTACTTTTTACTTTTCTTTGAGTAACTCTATTATGAGGTTTTGCTGCTCGTACAGAGTAAATGTTCTGGATTCTCTACCCACCAGTGACTTAGTTACTTCACTGAATGAAAGACAAGCATGTTTTAACCAAAACCTCACCACACAGACACACACCTGCAGTTTTTGTTAAAATTTCAGAAGTTATGTAGTGACAGAAACTGATTTGGGAAAAATTTCTTTTGCGTCATTTTGTTGTTTCTTTCTTTACTAAAATTAATTATTTTCATATTGGCCCTTAAATTACCAACATTTCCACTTATCTTTATATTTTTGTCCATCTGATGATGTATTTTCTAAATATTAAACAATTGATAGTTTGATTAGTTACACATTTCTTAAGTAGACTTTTTACCAAATACAATTTTACTTGCGTAATTTCTTGGATGGCTACTTTTTACTTTTACTTAAGTAAAAATATGTTGAAGTAGTGCTACTCCTACTTGAGAGCATCTTTGGGCTCTACGTAGCTCTGCTTATATGTTTTCAGAAGCAGACTGATGAACTAAGGACCCTTTACTGCTGCTACCTCAGAAAGGAGATGGAGAACCGGGACCAGGAGATGGCCTACAGAGCACTGAAGATGAAGAAGCTGGAAAAGGAAATCCTGTTACTGGATAAACAGCTGATGTGATTGTGAGAAACAGAACTTTAACATTATAATAGATTTGCTATGTTATTGTCACCTGACAAATGACAATGTTAATGACAGGTTAGTGAACCGTTATAATGATTCAGTCTCATCCAAGTTGAAGCAAGAGGAATTTCAGCTGCTGATTTTGGCCAGCAGGTGGCGTCCAATACCTCCAGTTCTCAGAGAATGTGGATCTCAAAAACCTTCACAATTGTACTTAGGTTTGCATACAATAAGCTCAATTTCACATTTTTATAGTGTTTGAATGGTGAATTTAACAAGTTTTAACATTTTTTTTATCTTGTTTTAGTTATTTAAAAATGATCACTGTACTACTCAGACAAAGCAAAACCTCATCAGCTTGACACCACAGTTAACAGTCAAGGTTAAAAACCAGTGAAGTTTTACGTATTAGCTATATCATTGAGCCACCATTGAGCCACAGTCCAGTCATTTCTGTCTTTAGCTGACATAAGACACCTCACTTAGTTTCTGGCTCCTTTTTAAACTCTGGCACCTTGGGAATCCTCCCAAAATATTGAACTACATGTTCCTGAAATGTGCCAGCAGGTATAATCTTTCTAAAAGATAACTGAATCCTGCGTTGGCAGCCTGCAGTAAGTGTAGACGTGGGCTGCCATAGTTGGCAGGTTTATAAGAATATTGCGTATTTGGAACCCTGCTTTGGGTTTTGCTGTATTTATCCTACTGTAGTGTAGCTAAAACAAATGGAGTCATGTCATTAATGACACAATCAGAGCTAGAGTAGGCTTTTAGAGTCACTGAAGATGCCACACTCAGACATATTTGTTAGTCTTGTCTCAGAGTCCTAGCAAATTGCTTTTAATATTTAGACAATATAGTTCTGCTGTAAGTTGGAGATAGTTTCCCAGTGCTTTTATAGAGTTGATCAAGCTGATCAAACTCCCACTTTCCCAATGCTGCACTTTTTCAATGACTTGATTAACATTTATGACATCTGACTGTTCAGTTGTGTAATAGGAAACGCTAACGACGGCACAAAATATTACGTTGTAAACATTAGAATGTTTTTTTACCGTTTTGACATTTTAGGAGACAGTATTATAAGCCAATAATAGGTTATCAAATGCATTTACATTTACTATTTGGTTGCAGTTTACAAAACATGTTGTCCTCAGATTACTTGACCTGTTTTAATTTCTTGTGCTGTGTGGACATGTTGTAGTGACCTCACTAATATCTAGAATTATGTAAAAGATGAGACATTTGGGCTTGTTTTAGTCTTTTTTAAACATTGCCATTCTGCTGTATTTTAATGTTTAATTCTTTCATTTTTATGCAATCATATTCAGCAACAATGGAATTCTTCAAACATGCATTCAGTCATGTTCTATTTACAATTTTGTTTTTAATTAATTATTTGTGTGTTTCTAAACTGCTGTAAGTACATTTGTATTTATTTCTCCTTTTTTATTTCATGATTTTTGTATGCAATTACTAAAACACTAGTTTGTCATAGAAGTCTGTTTCCTGTTGTGAATGGGTTCTTAGCCATCAGGAGGCTATTCTACAGAACCAGGTGTGTTTAGGAGACCCAAACCCGTCAGTGCGCGGCTTGCGCGTCCGCGGCACTGTGGGAGGCCTGGCCCATTCTCCAGTGGATCCACAGCGAGGACCGCTCCGATTTCAAACACTCAGATTCAGCATGAAACTCAGGGTGCGGGGAAAATACGAAGATTCAAGTCAGAACGTCGAAATCTGTCCAGCCGTGTCTTTTCCGGAGCATCTCCTAGCAACGGTGGTCGCTCTTTCAGGCAGCCGTTTGTTCCACAGATCCGCAGGCTGCGCGCGGCGGCCACGCCATGGCGGCGGCTCATCTAGGCTTTTTAATCGAGCGCTGAAAACAGGATCTGAAGGGTTTTAAACGTCTGCTCAGAGGATGCTGCTTATTTACTCAAATAAAAATAAAATAAAACCGCTAAAAGTGACACGATAGTCTTGATTTAATTTAGTCACGTTTTACGGTTCTTTTTCTAAACAAAAGCTGTATTTATTTTGCTCTTTTCAGTGCAGCATCGACCCGAACAACCTCCCATCGTTCACAGGCTAAATACCAGGCGCTGCAATATTTTTCCAGAAACGTACCGGTACTTCAAGCTTAATTAGATTGACGTCATGATTTTCACTCATTTGTTTGGCGCTTTTCTGCTTCTAAAATCATTTTTTATTAAACGGTTGCCAAGTTTAAAAAATATTTATAAATTGTAATATTTTTAAAATTGAATTTCCAATAACGAATAGAATATTAGTAACACAAATGAGTCTCGTAAAAAAACCCACCTAAATATTTTGATTAGAATTGAACTTATGGCTCAGTTCGGTTTTTATTGATGTCCTAAGGGGAACTGGTTTGCTGGAGGCTTTGTAAGGACAAAAACAGAAAAATCATCCAAAAAAGCATCACATTCACTCTGTTAGTACAACACAACTACAAATATTAGGAGAAACTGGTTCAGATAACTGTTTTTTTATTTGTCATTTGGTTTCCAGCATTGGTTCTGTTTATATTGATTGAATTATGATGAATGAATATAACACCTTGATAGAAGTTAAAAACTGCCGAAAGACTTGTAGGTTAGAAACTTTCTGTTTGTAATTAGTTTAGCAACAGTGCTAATGCTAAAGGCAAACATGGCAACTAAGGCAATCCAAGCTAATGACAATTCCTTTTGTCTTTAAATTTGTAAAGATCAATTTCTAGAGTCACACTATAGTAATGACAGAGTAAATTATACTCAACAAATCCACTAATATAGGAGCAGTTTAAAACCAGCTCAGGAGGTTATTTACACGTCAAACTGCTGATATAAAATCAAGCTATAATGACAATAACATCTGCTAAAACGCCGTCTGAATTCCGCATGTTTGTCCTTCTGTGCTTCCCATACTTTCACATGACTCCCACTGCGTGTGACTGCCCCGCATTCCTCAAGTGTCACTGTCAGCTTCACAAGTTAGTTTACGTTTACAGAAAGAGTCGCTAAGTGACATTTAAAGTTGAGGAAACTGCCCGCTCTTCCCTTTTTTTTGGTTTTGTTTGCGCAATCGACGGACAGTTTGCGCTCTGCGGGAGCGATTCTACGCACCGGATTCGCCGCTATAGCTTCTGTCAAAGTGCATCTTTAAGCCTGCAGGAGGAAACCCATGATCGACCACTGAGGAAAACCTATGGCTGACCTCAAGCCGCCAGACACAAGGAGGTCAGATCTGGTCGGATTCGTTCACGGTTCGGTTCTGATCGGGTCCATTTAATCTGTAAAACCAACTCCGCACCTAATCCGTCCTACACATTCATCTGTACTGCTGTGACTTCCTGGCTTCGGAGCGACAGCTTACTTGTCTCTGAATCTGCTCCACCACCTTGAAATGACTGTTTGCTGGTGTTGCAGGTGCAGATACTTCTTCCTCTATGACGGATCTAAGGTCAGAGGAGAGGGTGACCCCACCAGGGAGGGCATCTGCTACTTCTACCCCGAGGAGGTGTGTCGGAGACCATAAAGCACTAACAGGGTATCCGTAGTTTCAGCAAGGCAAATTTAAGACTCAGACTTTTACCTGACACTAAAGTCTCATGAAAAATAAAAAGCTATACAATATGAGATGAAACAGTCCTGTCATGACATAATTTAAGACCTGTGATAAATGTATTTCAGGCCAACTCACTTGTCTTAAGGCCTTCATTTTGGATGAATTTTCAGGCTTTTTAAGGATGCAAAGACACTGATAAATAATCACATCCCTTTCTAAAGGCTTTTTGTCTCTTTTGTCATCTCAGACTCCTGTGGACAAGCAGGACCTGCTGTGTGGTCAGCTTGCAGGAGTGGGCCGCTGTGTCTCTGAGCTTTCCTCCTCTGCTGTTCGCATCCTGAGGCTGCGTCGCTGCAAGTTCGCCATCCGCATGAAGGATGACTTCTTCTGGGTAAGAGCTCTCCAAAGGCTGCAACTTCATCTACAGTTTTTTTTTCTTTTTTTGCTTTACTTTTCAACCATGTATATGTGTGTGTTCTCTCTAAGGCTCTTGGTTGTTCAATGGAAGTCCCTACTGTCAGTGTCTGTGAGCTCCTGGATCATCTCATCAGCCTTTTCTGTTTCTACAACGGCTCTGTTCGCCAGAGCTATCAGGTGAGGCCGGTGTAAATTAGATTTTTTTAGGAAGCATTGTAATAAAATAAATATCTAAAGATGTGTAAAAGTTAAGGATGTGCTTATGTTTTGAAGAATAAATAAGAAATATCATCCAGATATTTGAATCAGAAAATTTTCCCTTGACTGTCTCTCATCTGTGGAAAATGTGTGTTTTCCCATTGATTAAATGCATTAAAAACAGAACCTACTGTACATTTTATGTGAGTGGAACAGGTGAGACCTCCAGGTCTTGCTGGGACATTAGCTCTTTAATCCTGGAAATGTTCATCAGGTGATAGAAGGCTGACTTTGTAGCCGTCTTTATGCGTCTCTGGAGGTTCGGGTCAGATTTCGGACCTGATCGCTTTGTTTCTAGCACAAATCTGTTTCCTCCCACTGCATTCTGTAAAGTGAAGTTGGTTTTCTCTGCAGCTCAACAGTAAGGAAACTCTGGCCGCTGAGTGGGCGTGGTACCTTTCCCACGTTCTGTCTGGACCGTCCGAGTTGCATTACATCTTACAAAGCGTGAGGACCTTAGACCTGACACACGTAAGCAAACATCGCCAGAGTTCTGCTTTCGGCTGCTTGCTTCTTATCTTGCATCGCTGATGATGAGACAGGATGTGACTCTGTGAAACAGTCCTGTGGTGTTGTGTCTCAATAAACACCAGCTTGTATACGTATACCTTGCTTACATCTTGATGCTTGTTAACATAAGGATAATGCAGTGACGTGAAAATCATCTACATTTTCTATTGAACCAAAAATCCTTCACATTTCTCATAACGGACTTTAATGATTTAATAATTCTGAGTAAAAAAACAGAAGTTTCCATGAGACAGCAATGAAAACCAAACCAAAACCACAATCTACAATTCTTCATAAGCACTGAATTTACAAGTTTACAAGAGACATTTTAACACGGTGATATAGTTAAATTGTTTTTCAGAAAAAGTCAGATTACGTGGATTCATTACACATTATGTAAATGTTTTGTTTGTTTTTTTCCATTTTTAATTAATCTGGTTTGCAGATAACGAAAACAAATTCTGTGTATTATTTGAATGCTATATGTGACACGTGTAAAACTCAAGGCCCGGGGGCCAAATCTGGCCCGCCGTAGCTTTTTATGTGGTCCTCTAGGCTCCAAATTACATCAATAAGTCCTTCTTTAAACAGAAATATCATTCTTCTGAAAAACATGTTAATTTCTTTACACTGAAAAACTAGTTGTGGCTCCTTTTCATTCAGTTGTATTTGGCCCCCATCTGGGTCAGTACTTTATAGTAGTATAGTTCAAGTCTTCTGTGGTCTGTCAGTTTTGTGCTTCTGAAAACACACACCACGAACTCTTAGAAAAGAAAATACCATGCTGTTTTCCATACCATACTCTGTTTTAAAAATTTTAAATTGCTTTTCTTCCACTTCACAATGAGGTTTATGTTTGTAGCTGATCCCATCTGGGTAGTTTTCCTCCTGCAGGGCCTGAAATGTAACTATTTTCACGGTTTTCCTCAGGTTGACCCACTTCTTCTCCTCAAAGCTGCCCTCATTCTCCAGGCGTGCCAGCGCTGCCCCCTGGTGTTAGCAGGCTGTGTTCTTTTTAGAGGGAGGTGAGCTGACGTTTTAAGAGGGCAAACCTGTTGTCTGTTGTCTTTTTTACATATATCTAACCTTTTATTTATCTCTTCAAGAGTTGTCAGCACACAGATGCCTCCACAGCTAACAATCAAGGTCATGGTTCATGAGAGTGAAATATACACTAAGGTAGGAAATATTGTGTTCAAATGTTGCTATAATCAATTGCTACTAAATACAGTATTAGAATAGTTGGAGAGCCTTGGGAAGAAAAAAGAAAAATATAGCTAGAATGTAACATATTATTTCCCTCATTCATCTGTTAAGATACTAAATTTATGGTCCATCGAAAGTTACTAAGGCAGTGGAGCAATCCCAAACCATAACATTTCTACCATCATGCTTAACAACAGTTTCTTCCTCTGAAATCTATCAGTCTTTTTTCTTCATGTGGCCAAAACAAATCTGGATCTTCTGTTTACAGAACATGCATTTAAATATTCAGATCTTTGACTTTTGTGTCGTATTACATTGTAATATTCTAGGGTCTCTCCTAAAAGGTTTTTCTAACACTGGATTAGTATATATCAAAAATGTTTCACAATGTTTCTCACAGCAGAACATGTACAATAGCTGTTTCTATCCACTCTAAAGATTGAAAGAAAGATAATTGTTGCTCATTTAGCAGAAGTTAGACGTGTGAGGGCGTAGATGATCATGGTTTTTGGTAGTCAATCTTAAAATCAATATTTCATGTTTGGCTCTGTTGATTTGATGGCAGCCCCTTAGGGACAAGTGGATGGAAGGCAAAGGGCTAGATTTGTTTTTCTTAATGCTTTCCACTGTCTTGTCGTCGAACAGTTTCAGATTCTGACAGTAAAACAACCACGAGAGAGCAACTATTATTCCTATAACAGATTTATAACATACATTTACTATTTAAATTGTAGTAATGTTATATATCTGATATCTTAACATGTGGTTGCAAGGGATTTCTCCAATATTTTATTCTCTTGTTACTCTGGTACTTTGTTTTTAGAAAATAACTGTACAACATTTTGGTATCTTAATACTAGTAACTAGTCCATGTTTATTACTGTCCTTTGTATATTTTTGTTCTGTCATGGAAGCTGGTTTAGTACCAAACCTCTTTGGGTTTAGTATTTTGCCATAACTAAAGTTTATTTTTTCTTGTATGTTGTCACAATAGTGTACAAATTATATTTGGACAGACAGACAGACAGACAGACAGACAGACAGACAGACAGACAGACAGACAGACATATATTTTTGCTGATATTGGGTTCATTATAGAATTAGCTTGGTTTTTACCAGATCTTTAAAGAATAATTTAAAACATTAAAACTTATTTTAGTTGACAACATAGAAACTAAAAATCTCTTTACAATTTGCAGTTTTTATTCATAAATTTTTTTTGTAATTATTGTAGATTTAATCTAGCATACCGTGTGTCTAGCTAAGCTAGGCTAAACAGCTAGCTTTGTAGCTTTTAGCCTCTCAACAGATGCTCATTTTATCTGTGGTTATATTAAAGAATTCAGTTGAAAAACAAACTGTCATATTAATAAGAAATCAAGCTACTGTTATTTACTGTATTTTATGAAGACAAAGAGGTCGAGTGGAGCGAGCACGCCGCCATCAGACGGTGGGCCGGTTAGCTCCACTGCTGTGTTCCTGACGCCCTCTGAGCTTCAGTACCTGCAATCTGCTCCTGTCGACAAAATATCCAGGTAGTATTTTCCTTTCTTGCCTCATGACATGTTTTCAAGAATCTCAGATTAGAGTAGAATTATCCATTTCTACCCTGTCGGTGTAATTTTAGATTCAAATTCAGATTCAAACAAAAAAGTCAAAACAGATTCATCTATCTTTTTACGTACGTCTCACTGTTCACTGATTGTAATCAATGTCAGTGTTATCAAGGATTATGAGACTGTTTGGTTTCTCTATCCACTAAATAAAAATTATCTTGCTAATGTAAATTATAGTACTTAATGGGTAGATCTAATTAGTTTTGAACTGATGATGGTAGGATTAATACAACCCTTAGAGAATAGCTCCATGTTGTTTCTTCCCAAAAATGACTTTTTTATTGATAAAGATATAAAATGATCATTACAGCTAATCTGATATTGACCAATATATAAATACCAAAACACTGGTCACCCCGAGAAAATTGTTGCCCTGGGGTATTGCCCCATAAGCCGTTTCTAAAGTCTGGCTTGAAACTTGAAGCGATGCTGCTCATACCTCAACTGTGAACACATTCGATTTAGTCAGACGTCTTAAAAAGAGAGTTTTGACGGTTTGGTTTTCTTCCCTCCAGTTCCCACTCTGCTCCGGAGAAAGACGCTCCACCAAAGAAGACCAGGCTTTCCAGAACATTATCGGACACCCCGTCCTCAGAGTCGACACCGTCTCGTCCAGCACCCTGTCAGTCCCCTCAGAAACTGTCCTTCAGCCCGCGCACGTCGGACTCCGAAGACTCTGTGTTTAGTCCGGCTCCGTCACAGGGTTCCTCTGCGGATTCCCCCAACCCATCTCCTCTGTCACCGATCCGCCATTTTTCTAATGGAGAGAACGCTGCTCAAGCGGAGGAAAGTACACTGGACGAGTCGCACTATCACAGTCTTCACAGCGACGAAGGTGGAGTTAGCCAGATGCCCTGCGAAGGAGATGGCCTCCATCTTAACGGCGACGCCGCCAGCAAGACAACCGATTGCGGAGACACGGTGTCTCGAGACGAAAAAACGGTGGCTGGAGAGGGCGGAGACTTCTGCAGAAAGGCCAAAGGCCACAAGGCGGAGACAAGGCAGCCTCCCTCTGGATCCTGCTCTTTCGACAGCCTGGAGGAGAGTAATCTGGTTCCCATGGCACTGTACGTGCACCGGGTCAACAGCCTGGTGCTGGCTCTGCTGGTGGAGCCTCGTTTCATGGGCGACTCTGCCTCCATGGAGGAAGTGGTGAGGAAAACGACCTCTGTACGTAGATGGCATTCTCAAGCTTTTCTTGACATTACGCTGACCCTGTCTTTGTGGCCCATGTCCAGAACCACAGCAGCCTGGCTTCGCTCAACGGACTGGAGGCCCACCTCAGGGCCATATCTCCGGTGGCCCCAGGTGGAGCGGGGGCGTACTTATTCGCCCATTACGACTCCGTCCAGAGCACTCTGACAAGTAAGACACATGCTCCCATCTTCCCGGTTTGAACTTTTTCTGCCAGAGCGAACACAAGCCGGGATCTGAGGAGGGACTCTTGTCTTTGAATGAGCTAATGGCTAATTATTAAAACTGTGATCAGCATTCCTTTGTGCAGCAGACATGCTCAGGCCCAGTTAATGGCCCTGTGTCATTGTGTGTCTCTGCAGCCAACGTGTCTGGCCAACCAGGGGGAGTCCCGGAGCATCCCTTTGTCCGAGCCACATCGCTTCTCCACTCGCATTTCTTTGACACTGAGACTCTGCAGGAGGCTATTATCAGGTCAGCACGGCTGAGGTCGGGGGAGGGGAGTTTTTTTTTTGTCAGGTTCTCCATGTTTAACATTCGTGATGTACATTTTTTTAATGCCTTTTCTTAATGGGGGAGCATCATGTGAAATGACTTTTTTTGAGCTTTACACTGTGTTATAATGTTCTTCCTTCATCAGCTGGAGTTTTACTTTGATTCATTATGGCATGTTTGAGAACTCTTTTAATCTCCAGGGCAACCATTCAGCTGTGTAAAATGCCTGGGTGGATCTAGCGCCACCTTCCAGGCGCAGCTCCTCCTCACAGCTGCAGTCTCCAAGCTGCCGTCTCACGGCACTCTCCCCCACTCAGCTCCTTCAGATGAGCCAGCAACAATTAGCAAACACCTGGTGAAACTCCAGCTGCTGAAGGAGTAGCTCATTATAGTAGCTACTAATCAGTGAATCGCTGGTAGAAACGTTGCTAAAGGGTTAATAGAGGAGTTTAAAGAGACAGAGGCCGAATTTCAAGGCGCTGAATTACAAAGTAAAATTTCTTTTAAGTCATATTTGATATATGGAGCATTTTTATCACAACATAGCTGCTTAATTGTGCTATAAAATGGCACTTATGTGCCTGGAAAGTACATAATACTGCCCCTTTATATTTAAAGTTGCAAGCAGGTGCTTTTCTTCCGTGTGCCAAGGGTTTCATTGGTTCTTGTGCTCATTGTTTCCACAGGAGCGCCGGCACAGCTGTGTATGGCACACGCAGCGTGGCGCAGGAGACCTACTTCCAGCAGCATTGGGGAACCATGAGGAACTCAGGCATTCCCAACCAGCAGGACAGCGCCTTCTCGCTGCCCAGCAAGGCCCGGCACAGACTCCTCAAACACGGGGTCAACCTGCTGTGACCACATGGAGGGCAGGATTCAGAACTCCATTTAACAGACAAATAAACTTTAAAAAAAAAAAAATAAAGCTTAAGGATTTTGACTGTAATACAGTCTCATGTGGGCTTAGTACATGTAAGCTCTTATAGAATTTGATTCCACACTGTACACACTGTGCTCCATTGTTATGCTGGTGATACGTTCTGTTTTGCGCCTGTTTTTTCTTTTTCTTCTCACAAGATAAAAAGCAACAGTATATTTATAGCCTCGACTCAATCGTGTTGCTTTAAGGAATATGGCACATTTGTTTTTACTGGTAATAAAAACATCAAATATTTCTCGCTGTTTTTATTTAAGCGACATACTGTGATCTGTCAATCCCCTAAATGAGACTTCAGGCTTTGTGTGAAGAGCTTTTATTGAAAGCTGCAGGGCCTGGCATGTGACCCCCAAATTTTACCCCCCATTTTTTTTCCCTCGTTTATTTTCCCAAAGGATTCTTAAAAAAAATAAAAGCAGAAGCAGCATGTGTGATAACCAAACACTAATGTGTGAATTTACTTTTTTTCCCCCTGCTTTCAGTCCCAGTTCTATCTCAGTGTTTTAATGCTCCGAGCGCGGACTGATTAGGGTCATTAGCTGATTGGCTGAATTTGAATGGACCCGGTCGGCGCGCTTCGGGGCGCCTCATTATGCAGGCGCATTAGAAGAAAGCAGTGGGGGTCAAATGAGTAGTTAAGGCGCAGGGACAAAAAGAGACAGAGAGAGAGAGAGAGAGGGGACGGCATAGTGAGGAGGGTCGGGATTCAAATTCTAAGCAACGAGCTGCGCCCATTGTCAGTGGAGTATATAGCGCGCGGGGGCGAGAAGTCACGACTCAAAAAAAATAGCGCAGAGTTTAGGGTGTCATCATGGCCGCTTCGAGCTACATGTGGATTGTTTCTGTTATTATCTTACTCACACGCGATGCTGGAGCTTTCGGTCGCGCGGTGGACTCCTTCGGCTTCCTGCTACAGTCTCCGCGAGCCCGAGGCGGACCGTTTGGAGAGGTTTTACGCGCGGACGGAGTGAGGCGGTGGCGTCGCGGGGTGGCCGCCGAGCCGCGCGAGGTGCGCTGCGCCGAGCTGGGAGCCGCCTGGCTGGACAACAGGCGGCCGGTTCCCGAGCGCGGAGGCACCGCGCTGCAGCTGCGCGTGCGGCCCCTTCCCCCCGGACCGTCGCGAGGCTTGGTTTTCCCCGGGAAGTCGCTTTTCAGCTTCATCCGGCGGGTTTACCGCTGCTGTCAGGAGGGCGCGAGCTGCAGGAGTGTCAAGGGGATTCAAAGCAGAATGAGAGGAGGTGAGGAAACACGGTCAGCGGTCCTATAAATACTTCCGGTTGGACGCAAACAATTTAGAGAGGCAAGTTGATCTGGTTTAGATTTTGAAGGAGTACCAGGAGAGAACCCGAGCATGCGCAGGGAGAACACACGAGGTCCGCTGGACCTTCCTCCTGCCAGGAAGCTGCTCCGTCCTGTCCGGAAATGTTATTTAAGACTAAATAATAAGAGAAATGGCAACAATGAGGCGCCTCCACTAAAATGTTTAATTGTCCTTTGACAGAACTTCAAATTAAGGTCTGTTGAGTAGCAACAGTAAAAAATAAAAAAAATCTTTCGGTCTATCCTAAAACAACTAATTTGTTAGCGCATGTTTTATTACATGTGATTTAGAAATGCTGGAGCTTTCCTCATTTTTGAAACAAGTTTGTCAACCTGGGTTCAAGCTGAGAGCGAGTGACATTTAGGAAGCTTAAAAATAACAGATATTTAAATAAATGAAGCACTTTAGCACAAACTGTACTTCCTGTAATCTGTAACTGCAATGCAGGATTTAGTCAAGACTGACTGAAACAGGAATCAAGTTATTTTATTGCTTACTTTATGGACTACACACACTCCAAAGTACATCTGATTTGCATATTGTACACTAATAAAAATGCAGCAATACCAAAACTCCACATTTCATATGAGCCTTTGAGTTTTTTATATATAAGGTGTTTTAGTGTTTGTGAGATGTGTTCATTGCAAAAGGATCCTAAATCTTTGGGTCTCAACCCCCCAAACCTTGCAGCCCTGGGCTAGTGCCATAAGATCTGACCCAGTTTTCAATCCTAACACTTGAAATGTAAACGTGGTCATTTTTAGGTTTAGCTGAGAACCACACTGACAGTGTTAGTCAAGAGGGTTTTTTTAATGCTAAAATGTAACGCATCATTTTATACCAAGCTCAAGTACATGAGACTCCAGAGAGGCGTTGTGAAAGAGGAAATGATGCGTAGGAACCACATGTGAGAAACACACAGGTCAAACAATGGTGAGCTCATAAATGCCGCAAGTTGTTTTTGAGAAAGAAGAACCAAACGTGAAGCGGCGCTCTGGATGTTGAAGCTGAGACACGACTGTCATTGGCATACAGAGGAAACCCAGCTGGGTCTAATGCTCTCCATAAATTATTCAGGTTTCCAGTAGAGATGAACAAAGACGTTTTCCCTCTGCTTAATTAACATAATTAGAGAAATAATAAATCAATTGTATATAATTTGGAAGGAATAGAAATTGTGAACATTGTGAGTAAAAATGAGATGCGTAAATATGCATAAAGTGAGACATATTTGGATTCTTTAATCTTTTATTTGTTCGAAACAAACATTTCACTTCAGACAGAATGAAGTTGATAGAGATATTTATTCATGAGTTTCTTCTGCTGTTATTTTGTTGATCGGAAGCTGATAATCGTGGGGATTCTTGGTTTGCGTTTTTGACAATCCCTTCAACGTTGTGATTATTCCTGCTGCACATTTTCCTACCAGTCTTTTCCTTTGTAACGAAATCCTGCTCTGCTCCGTCCTCCTCCAGCTGCAGGTGTGGAGTTTGTCCTCACCAGGGAGATGTTGGCGACGACGGCCTCCAGAGCCGAGCTTCATCTCCACCTCTCCAACCCGCTGCGTCTCGACATCAGCCCAGTCATCCCCTTCATGGCGAAGAGGAATTTACCGACGAGGTAAGAATAAAAGAAGACTTCCTGTTTTAGATGAGATGTCACACCTTTAGGAACAAACTGATCCTGGATACAACGTTTCTTTGCAGGTACAGCGTAGCGTCACGTGGTGATGCAGTGGAGCTGAGAGTGGACCTCTTGTTCCTCCTCCGGCTCCTGCAGGAGGCGGCCGGCGACGGAGGCCAAAGACCCAGCTTGGTAAACGTGCAGCTGGGGAGACTGTTGTCCAGCGAGGACAAAAAGACGTCTTTAGGAATTGTGCAGGACGCCGACGGACAAGCGTGGCCCGATAGGAACCATAGCAGAAGTTTGGGTCGGGATGTGGGCCTGGTTCTGGGCTGCAGCCGGGCCGGATCGGGGGTCTCCTGTGAAAGTGGGGGTGTTCATCTCTCAGAGGCTCCCTTCATGGCTGTGTTTTACACATGAAGATGGGACTTTTTAATGTGGAAGCATTTCATCCATCAGAAAAGCTCAAAACTTTAACAGTACTATGCACTTTGATGTCAAGTTTATAATTGATGTTTATAATTTATATTGGTTTTGCAAGCTAAATATATATATATATAAAAGTATTTTATGTAAATATTTTGTTCTAAAAGTTTATTTTGTCATTTGTTGGTGATAAAAGGTTCTGGAAAAATGATGTGTGGTCTTCTTAGTTACCATATGTGTTTCAGTCCACATTGTTCAGCTTATTTAAGATATTAGCTTCTGTTTAAAGTCTTGTGGGAAAACGTGGTGAGGACACCTGAACAAACGCAGCGTGGGAACAGGAGCTGCGACCCTGACAGCTAAATTCATGTTGTTACTCTGAAGAAGAAAAAATATCAAACGCTTAAATCTCCATAAGTTGGTATATTACTGGAAAACCAAATTCATTTCAGTACTTCTGTTTAACAAAAAAAGTGACACTATTAGTTTTGATTACACAATAATATATTGCTAGAATTTTGTAAACCATAAAAAGTAGCATTTCACTTAGAAAATGACTTCAAGGGTTTTTGAGGTTCCATACAGTTTTTCCTAAAATATAAAAGCACAAAATAGAGAATTTTTCCTCCTCCCCATCTGTTCAGCAATAAATCAAATTTACTATATTTTAATAAAACTAACTTACTTTTAGGGTTTTATTTAATCTAGAAAATCTGAGTCTATCCATAGCAACAAAAATGAGAACTTAAAATGGAAATAAAGTACATTAATTGCTGAATTAATGTGATCCTTCAACCCCTTTTCATTTTTAGTAAGTTGCTGAATGTTGATAGCCCTACATAAGAAATTAAATATTCACTGAATATTTAAATATTCGTTTAGGGTAAATTTCTGAATTTAGTGTCATCACTCTTCAATTTGATCAGAAATATTACTAATCAACACACCACATTTCACTTTATTAAAAATTAATTACCAGAATACCTGGATATCATTTCGTCTGCATCAGTACTAGATGGGGTTCAGTTCATCATGTTCTGACATGAGCTGCTGGTGAAGGAAAGGTGAGGCGAACACCTGAACAAAGAGGAGATCCGATATGTCCGATCCGGTCTGAGCAGTTTCTCCGACACAAAGACACATTCAATCTCGCCGGAGATACAAACAAAATGAAAACAGTTTGAGGCCAAATTCTGATAAAAATAGCACATTTATTAAAAAGATACAGCATAAATCAGCAATTTCCCCCCATCTTGCATCTTGAAATATGCCACATCTGCGTCACAAGATCAGAGGTCTTACAAATATTTTATCAGTCCACCTGCCGCCGCCTTCTCGGACGTTTCTCCGACATGTGTATCTACAGTATGACGGGATGCATGTAGCAAAACAATCTCATTCTCTCACACAATCGCACCGCGTGACCGGCTGCAGACCTGGCTGATGGTACGACTGATGAGCGAGCCGCTCTGCTCTTCAGACGCATCTCACTGTGAATGAGTCCAATTCATTCAGCTAATCTGGGTGGATTGGAGGATGAAAGCAAAGACGCCAGTGAACATTTGTTATCACTAACATGAATTGTTCTGGCTTTTTTTTTTTTTTTTAAGTCAAGGAGGAGAAACGAGGTTTTCAAAAAAGAAAAAATCTGACATTTTTCGATCAACTCGTTTAATCAGGTGAGATGAAAGAAAATAAAATCATATTTGAAGTAGAGACGCACTGATAGGTTCATCAGGGAATCGGCTGATTTTTCCCTCCGATCAGCAAATCTGGTTTTCTTCCCATTTATTAAATGCAGCAAAACCAGGAACTGAAACCAGTTTACAAATGGTAGACTAAATGAAGGCATCAAATAACATGCTGTTTTTAAACTGAATGAAAAAAATAGGAATCTGTGCTTTGATGCATAAATTATATTCTGTTGGAATATTTTTTTTTCTCCCTCCTGTGGTGCAGAATGAAAATAAACATTGGGAAATGTTGAAATCGGTATCGGCAAGGAAAATCCAGATCTGTGGATCTCTAATTGAAATCAATCTTACGTGACTGTATAAAAGAAATTAGATGGAATGATGACATTTCTTTGGTTCCTGTGTGGCAAGAAAAAGAAAAAGACAAAACAAACTCCAGTCTAGTTCATTCAGCTGAGATGGACAAACAACACCAGGTCCTAGAAATCAGAGCGGGATGGATTCTCTTTTTTTTGACTGGCTTTGCTCCTTTGTAAAATTGAGGTCAGTGAGTCTTAAGGTGTAATAATTCTGCTGATCTGCTTCTTAACACGCGGAATGAAAAATCCCTGAAAACTGTTCAACGACAAAGCAGCCAGGATGTTCTTGTACAACGAACAAAAGAGCAATCTCAAGGCGAACGATGGTAAAGCACGAAGTATTCAATAATTCAAGGCAACAAAAAGAAAAAAAACAACAATTACATGAGGCAGTGCAAAAATGTCACACCAATAAAATATGTTTCACAAACTCAAAACAGATCCTGAGGAAGAAAAAAAAAAAAACCTCGAACAAATCCAGGCATAATATAAAACATCTCCGAGTCAGCGCTGCTCCCATTTAAATTAGATCCCACATTATCCTGACATCTTAAATGTTCTAACCAACCACTTAATGCGGCTTTTTGTCATTTTATCCCTCCCCGTTACACTATGTACCAACGAGCGCTCCTCCCCCCGCCCAGAATGAAAGGCCACAAATTTAAACACCCGAACGAACGAACACCTCAGCTACGACGACGACAGGAGACCCCCAAAGACGACGACGAGACCAAAACCGGTTTCCATACCGCATATATACACACGCAACCGTGTAGACGAACAGGAGGACAGTGGAGACTTTGGTGCTGAACTAATCGAATGCTTGGCCTCTTTACAGAAGAAAGAAAAGCTGCTTAGGATTTCAATCAGGAAAGAGAAAAACAGCCGAGGCAGAACTGCAAAAACGACTGACCCAACAATTTCTGGCACAAAACTTCTTTAAAACCGTATAACAAAATAAAAGAAAAAATAATTAAAAAATGAAGGGAGAGGAGAATCAAGGACGGTGGAAGGATCCCTATCATCTGATTTTTGTTTTTCTTTCCTACCTGAAGTCCCGTTTACAGTAGATCATCGTAAACGGTACTTTTACGTAAAAGTGAATACTCCAGTATACAAAAGTACTTTGATATGCTGGAGAGGGAAAGGCTGAGGGAAGGAGCGCAGAAGGGAGGAGGCAAAGTTTCAAAGTCATCATTGGAGAAAGAGCAAAAGCACTTAGGAGAGGTAACTAGATCCATGAACAGGAGGGCTCACCAGGACTCGACCAAAAAAAAAAAGAAAACGAGGAACAGTGCCGCATTTCACTCCACGTACTGAGCACAGCCATCCAAAAACTAAGACTGATCAAACCGGGCTTTCAGAATAAACTCATACGGGAAAGAAAAGAAAAATAAAAAAGTTTAAGACAACACAGCTTGAAAAGGCCAAAAGGAAAACGAGTAGCATGTTGGTAGACATCAGATACTTCTAATTGTTGTGCTTTCTCCCTCTGCCGACGGAGCTGTGGTGCGAACGAGGGAAACCTGCAGGACGCGCGGAACGTGCGCCGATTGGCACGGAAAACGAAACGCTTAAAACGTGGAGATGGCCTCGTAGAAAGAGGAGCTGACAGGTCCATGGCAGAGAGGAAACCCTCGATTTAAAAAGATGAAAGAAAATTCACTTCCTGGAAGAGGTTGGAAAAATGTCAAACTTTAATCTGCCGTCTGATTAAGTTTAGATGAACGGTGTTCTCTGTGAGTATTGTTGGCAATTTGAAGAAAGCCGCTCTCTGAGATTAGACAGGCCAGCTCCTCCGTCTGCTGAAGAGGAAAAAGCAGAAAGTCTTTGGTGAGACAGAGGCATGCTAAGTAAATGAATGTATGGATAAAACATAAAAAAAAGCTGTACAGGTGCAACACAATAAACTAATTAAAAGGTTTTATTATTTAATAAATGTAATTTGGATCGAAACTACAAACCTCTATATAGATCCACTATAGAATAAACTATTTCAAGCTTCTATTATAGCTTACAGCTAATGAAAGACGCATAACATTTATTTTTTATTATAGAAACGTCATTTTGGTCTACACAATCAAAAAAGGTGGTCTGAGTCCACATTAATAAAAAATTGAGTGGAAGGAAAAAGTGTGGTAGGAAAGGATGAATTAATGACACGGACAGCTGCAGCTATAAGAGTTTGGAGAAGATTCACGATGCTTCAGGAGTCCAGTTTCATAGTCGATGATTTGGAAGGACATTTCATCTGCTAGTGTCGTTCAGGTATTATTAGCAATATTATTATTCTTAAATCTAGTCTAACATCAGCACATTGTCACCTTCCTGAAATAATGGTCAAAGCCATTTTTTGTCAAAAGTATAAATTTTTCTTTTGCCTACATCATCTTCAGTTAAAAAACTGACTTGACTCATTGTTTTAGGAAAGTGACAATATTTGTTAAGATGCAGATTTTATTTTCTAGAACAATAACATCGGCTTTATTGATCCTAGTTTCTGTACTCGATTGGCAAGACTGTGGCGATGGAGATATTTTTCAATATTTCTGTATTAAATATGTTTTTTGAAATGTTGGGATATTAGCTGTAAGCCATAACATATATATTTACATATATTTTTTTTAAGAATCTACATGAGCCAAATTTCTGAACTACATGTTTCCATGGTTATCCAATTTATTGAGCTGCACCTGTATGACCTTTATGGATACTTGAGTATTTCACAGAATCAACTTTGTCTCTGAACAATGACAAATTCTTGACGGATCCACGTTCGGAGCGTTAGTCAACTTAAAAAGCGTTGGGTATTTCGAACTACAACAAATCGGAATCTGGGTGAAAACGACTCCAAAGACGGTTTTGTTTTTAATGCACCGCGATAAAATGTGTTGACGTCGAGGAAACACATTTTTTTCCTAACCCTAACAGCAAACAAAGTGCCAGCTGTGGAGCTGGTTCAAGCGTAACTCCCTCCGTCTTTCAGCGACATATGGCAGGTAGATGACAGAAGGCCAGCTAGATCTGAACAAACAAAAAAACCACACACACACACTCACTCACACTTTCTATTCTATACCCAATTTCCAAGCAGCACCGTTTTCAATTTGAGCCGAAGGCGTCTGACCGGATGCTGAGCAGGAGTTGTGAGGCAGCCTGTGCTCCCGTGTCGCGCCCCGTATGAAAACTGGCCCAGACCCAAATCGCTCCTGAGCATCTCTGAGCTGCAGAGCTGTGGCTTCTTGCATGACGGCAGGACTTCTGGAAATCCTGCCCAGCCGGTTTCTTGTTTTTTTTTTTTAAATGGAAATAACTAAGATTGTTCAAAAAGAAAAAAAAAAGTGTCAGTAGAGGTGGATGCGAAACACATTCGAAGAAGCGAGCAGAATACACTTCCCACATCTCTTTTTTTTGTCGTTTTCCTAATAAAGCAGCGCTTCGCTTGGCTTCGTCTGGCAGTGGCTTTCCGATAACTTTTCTCTTTTTTTTATTTCTTTTTTCTCGTCCTCCGTCGTGATTTTCCTCCAGCCTTTGGCTCCCTCTCCTGTGTGGATGCTTGTACCTGTGCTGCTGTTGTCACGGTGACCTCCTCTCCATCCTCCCTCCTCCTCTCTCTCTCTCTCCAGGCTCTGCCTGCTGGCGCCTCTGCCCCCCCCTCCCTCGGTTAGTTTCAGCTCACAGCCGGCAGAGGCAGAACAGCGTGGGGATGAAGACTCCGAACGCCACCAGGATGGGGAACATTAGGCTGCTGTTGTCGGCTGCGTAGGGGTTCGGCGTCCGGGGGCCCGACTGGACCCTGTACTTGGAGCCTGGCTGGACCTTTTTCTTCCCGCCTTCCTCGCCTGCTTGGCTTTCTTCCTCCTCTTCCTCGTCATCCTCGTGATTCTCCAGGCCAGGGTGAGGCTGAAGCTTCGGAACATCTTGCAAAGCAAAGCAGATTAAAAAGCGCATGAAGCAGGTTTGTATTTATGTAACAAACTAAACGGAGTCTTGTGAAAGTATTCACACCCCCCGTTAAGGAAGTCGCGATGAGCGGTTCACCAGTTAAAACACCCAAAACACTTTCATGGGGCATGAATGCTTTTCAAAGCCACAGAGATCCAAACGTGTTTAGGAGACTCACCTTCTAAAGTCCCCTTCATGACGTAGAGCGCGCAGACCTTGGGGTTGTCATAGTAACCCTGAATCACAGAGCAGAGTTTTAAAGATGACAGGGTTTGAGAATCATGCTACAATGTTCAATTATAAAAGTTTTGTTTTTTTCCCCTCAGCCGTAATAACCTAATCTGAGTAGGTTAGTAATCAGTAAGAGTGCCTCGCTTCAGAGGGAGGGAATGAAAGTGTGTTCAATTATTCTCCAAGATGGAAAAAAAAGAAGTAAAGACTGCTGTAAAAACTTTTTTAGAACACGTCACCTTTTACCACTTCAGCCTAAATTTTTCTTATTATTTTTAATCCCTGCATGCACCAATCTGTAAATAGCTCCTGAACTCCCTGCATCAAAGAGTGTGAATCAGGGGTGTGTATAATTTATATGGCAAGCAGCAAAGTTAGCTTAAATCAAATGCTGGCTGTGCATTTTCTATTTTAACGTCAGCCTGGGCTGATGCAGTGGTGTAGAACTGGTGAGCAGTTTTATTTACAGGGTTTAAATTGGCTGGTTGTAAAGCTGGTTGTGGACCTCAACACATCTGATGTGTAACCATCATCAGTTACATACAGACTCACTGTCAGCCCCACTTCATTATTACACTTATGTGATTATATACGCTTGTTTTTGATGAATTCTGAATAAAAATTCAGACTCTGCAGTCTTTGGTTCAGGTAGTCACATGACCTAAATGCTCTGAACAAAGAAAGATTGAAACGTCCCGAGTGTTGGTTCTGCTGTAGATCTGCTGTTATGGGTAGGATCGTTGACAAACATTCAGACTGACCGGGTCACCCCTGTACAGAAAACACTCAGACTGTTTAATCATTTAACTACAGAACAAGCCCAGATCATAACTCCTCCACCTCGGTGCTTCACAGTCTGTGCTAGTCTTTTTTGTTTGCTTGTTTGTTTGTTTTTTAATCAACAGAGTATATTCAGATTTTTACCAAAGCAATTCATTTTGTGCTTCTTGAAAAAAATCCATCTATAACTGGGGTTTTTGGTGGTACCAGTTGCTGTAAACATGAGGTGAATCAGATCTTTCACTTCACTTTAGGACATAAATCCAAGTTCACAGCTTACAGTTAAACATTTTGGATTAACTATTAATAAGCCTGCAGTTTTATTTAAGAAATATGCAACAAACTAAGCAAATAGAAGTGAATATCAGGAAATTATAGAAAACGGATGCAGCAAAAAAAAAAAAAAATAATAATTAATTAACACTAAAATGAAGTGAAACAGAAAGCAAAAGTTCCCGTTGCAGTGGGTACTTTTCTCTGTTTTGATTTAAGGATTGTTAGAAAACAAAGTTGATGAAAACTAAATTAAAATCACCCCAAAAACAATATAGTAAAAACTCTGGAGTCTGAAAGCTTATACAGTGCAACCATTTATCAGAGCATGAAATCATATTTCAATGAATAACTTCTTAGAGGTCAAACTAAGAAATTGCTGCCCAGAACGCCTGACTGTGAAAACTGCTGATATGCAGAAAATAACCTGCAAGTTTCTGACAAATCTGATACAACGGACAGCTTTTATCAAAGACTCGTTTATGAAAAGTTAAAGGACACAAAAACCTAAAGATTCAATTAAATGGTTGAAACAGGGGCTGCACCGGCTGCAGCTGTCTGGCCAATCACCGATCTTTACAATCACCGATCTTTAAAAAGTCTGACCTGCCGATTCTGATTTTGCCCGACTATGTTGGTAGCAGTGAAGTGACTATTGTTAACCGCATGCATGCAGACTGAGGCTTTTACAGTAAACTAGAAACTAACAAGATCATAAAAACTGCATTTGAGAAAGCATTATTGTTAACTGAAATAAAGAAAAACAGAAAATATAACTGGAACCATATTGTGCGTTTATAAAACTAAAACATTAAAATTATAGATATAATATCCTTTGCTTTTGTGTTTATGAATACATTCATTAGCCTTTCAAACTTATTGACACATTTACACTGATTAATTAAAACTGATTGAATGAGACAAACAAAAAGTCAGGGGATTGAGGCTGATTTCTGGGTTCTCCCCTGGGTAAAATGCCCATCATACATAATAAATCAATCAAAGTTTGACCAACAGCGACATAAAAAATTCAAGAAATACGCCGTCTCCCCACATAACCTCCACTCACCTTTACGAACTCCACCGTGAGCTTGCCGTTGAAGGTGGACACCTCTCCTTGCACGCTTAGCTTGCCTTTTTTAATAGAGAATTGCACTATCTCATCGTGAGCGGTACTGTGGCCCACTCGCTCAAAGATGTCCAGGTCCTTCACCACTGTGTGGCCGTTTACGCGGACGTCAAACACCTGGGGGGACACATTGTCAAATCAGTCAACATGTATGAACTCCAGCCCCTCGACACACCAACAAGCAAACACACACAAGCGACCTGACGTCAGCATGTCTGAGTAACAAACCGCCATACCTTTTGCTGTGACTGTGCAAAGTAAACCTCTGCATATTTCATGACTAGTATATAGTCTCCGTCGTCACGAATGGGGACATCATACCCGAAAGTGTCTTCATTGTACCGCTCCGTCTGGTAGAGAATCTGGTCCTCGGGACTGGAGCGTAGGATTGGCAGACGCACCCCGTAATCAGATGCTACAGAGGAGGACAGAGTCAGGCTCACAGGACGTCTCGCATACCAAAACCGGACAATGTTTTATGTCAAGCAAAGAGTCCAAATTGCATAACCAGTGACCCTTTTTCCAAAACACATCTGAATAATCTCATTCTGTCTGAAACAAGGTTATCGCTCTGCGTTCCCTTATTGAGGCAGTCAGAAATAAACCGCCTGACTCTCAGCGAGGACTACAGGCGGAAAATAACCATCTGAATGAAGTTTGGAGCAGGTTGGGAGGTGTTAGGCATCTATCTCATCCCATACTATCTGGGTTTATACATTATAATAAATAGAAGTTAAAAATAAATGTGGGAGAATCCTGTATTAAGATTTTTAGATGCCCCTCCCTCTGTTCTAAATCTGCTAAAAAAAAACAAATTAAACTGAACAACCTGAAGCTTAAAATTTACTCCTTTCCACCTGAAAGGACTAAATGTAGCAAGTTTTATAAGACTTTAGCAGGTGAATGTTTGTCAATCAGAACCAACAAGGTCAACCTGTTGGCCCAAAAACAGATTATAAGATTAATCTTAAAAACGCTCAAAGAACGCTTTTTACTCGAGTTCATGTTGACTAGTGTTTGAATGTTGTGGGATGTTGGTGCCATAACATCCAAAAGTTACTTTAATTATAACAATTAGTTCTTGTTGACTTGGTAGCTGAATAGAGCGACTTTGTTTCTATGGCAGCCATTATTTTTGTCTTCTGTGATTTTTGTATATAAAGAAAAAAGTAAAATTATGGATATAATCTTGACCGTTCAGAAGCAGATTAAACATTTCAGATCTGATTATTTTGTATTAAGTACTTGAAAAAAACAATCCACTACTTAGTTCAGTATTTTTTTGTATTTGCTCATCTTCAGTTGGGTCAAACATTGTTTTTTCTGCAACAACTGAGACATATGCACCACATTTACATCTCTGTGTTTCACCCAAATTCATTGGACCATTTGTGTCCCGATAAAATGATCTTACAAAACACCAACCTAACCCTCGACCATCAACACATCACATGAGGACATTCTTCATGCATCCATCTTTGATTCTGGTGTTCATCACTCTTTAGAAAGGACTGAATTTCTCTTTCGCCAAAGAAGTCTGTCACTTTATACCCACTTTGGAAATTTCATCTCGTCTGGCCGTTATTAGGCAAACGCTTCCACTGTGGAGTCCAGAACAGAGCCGTCGCCGTCCCAGTGTAGGGACTGGTGACTCCCCACACTGCAGAGGTGTTGACCAACATCTCATTTGACAGTTAAATGGATGGTGGAGAGACTCTCCCGTTGTGAAAATAAAAGCAACGAAGTTACCGTCTATACGTCTGTCACAGCGTCTACATTTTAAAACTTGTTCATAGTCAGTACGACTTTAAAGGCTGCAGGCCTGGAGGGCTGCAGACCCCTTCCCTAAGCCTAAGATATTACTTTCACTGCAGGATTAACCAGGGATTTGATTAGTCTCAAGAGTCGGTGCTAGGAGCTGGGAAAGACATGACACCTGAGTTGAGAGTGCTCTGTTGCAAGTCGGACAGAGTGTTATTTGTCTTGGTGCAACTATTATTAGTGACATAAGCAAAACACAGGAGACCCAACACTAAAAGAACATTTTCACAAGTGGACTTTTTTCAGCACTGTGTGTGCCATTGGTTTAATGGGATTTAAAAATACATCACAACTGCTAATAAATTACTAATTTGGCAATTTTTTTAAAATTCTGTAGCCATATTAGATAAACTCAGGGTTGTTCACCAAGCTCTGACTTTTTCAGCAAAAATTCAAATTTCAGAGGGAATAATGTCTTACTTTTCCAATTGCAAGCTTCTATGTCAACGATTTCAAATCTACAGTTTGTGCTAAGAAACAATATGAGCTATAGACTTATTTGAATTAATGCGACTAGTACTGAAAAAAATGAAACCAGTTTGAAATAGTCGTCTCTCTTTCTCTGAAAAACTCCACTCAAAAGTTTCTGATAAGCCGCCATCAAGGTAAATCCCTACACTGCTCATTTGTTCGTGCCCTTGTGGAAACACAGAGGTAAAGTAATAGTTCCCAGGAAACTAGCCTGGTTCCTGAGAAAGGACAAAATGCTCCCAATTATGAATTTCAAAATAAGGAAAGAACTAGCATCACCTTCAGAAAGCCTGAAAACCTTGGAGAAAGTTTCGTGGGAAGGGCACCTAACTGGCTCCAGCCCAGGGCCCCTCATGTTTGTAAATCTGGCCCTGACACAATCATTCCCACCGTCTAATTGGACATATTATCACCTGCTTCCTCTCCATGTTGAGAGGGGCGGGGCTGCAACGCTCTATGCTGACTCTTCATTAGTTTGTAGCTTCTTGCGGAAGCCACACCATGCAGAGGATTTCTGCTGAGAACATAAGCGATTCAAAGAAGCTCCTTCATTTTAGCGATGTTCTATTAATCCCCAGTGCCTGATAAATAAATCTCAAAAAGCGCTCATTTGCAGTGAATTTAAAAAAAAAACAAAAAAAAAAAAACGTTTTCTATCAAGCAGACTCACCTTTGCCAATTTTCCCTTCCAAAGGGTCCTTCTTGAAATGAATACCGTGCACATCCACATGCGAGTCTCCCCCGGCGTTCACAGCCCAGATAACCCGCTCTGCGAGGCTGGGGCCCCCGCCGTCTGCCCAGCACTGCTCGGACAGCAGAGACAGCGCCGCTGCCAGCAGCCCGGCGACGAGCTGCGCCGTGACCCGCTGCATTGCTTCACACGCCGCGCAGTCTTCCCCCCCTGCTCCTGGGTCACAGAGACAGCCGGGGTCGGTTTCTTTCCGAACGAAGCCCAAACTGCTTCCACACCGAATGAAGGGGGGAAGCTCTTCCAGCAAGGAGCGTTAAAAGCACGCAAGGTTAGCCAGCGAAAGCAGCTAGCCAGCGTGTCTTAGTGACATGGAACATGATATCCGTAAGTTAGCCACTATGCTAATATTAACAGTACTGAGTCGCAGTGACACGGGGATGCGGGAAATGACAGTTATACACATACAGTACGGACAAGTGCTCCAACTTAACCTGGACACGTATGCGACGTGTCAGCTCTTAATTAATTAGCAAAAAAAAAAACATACTTAATCAGCGAGTAACATTGATTAGTTAGCTTGACAGTGCAGCTAACCTACCTGTCTAACCAGAAATTCTTGGTGAATGAAAGCCTCTGTGGCTAACGTAAATGCAAATGTCCCTTACCTTTCCCTTCCACAACCGCCTTTAACCTCTTTCTGTCGGGCTGTACCAGTCGCACTAATGCCCGCACAGTGTCACCAATCGTCCACAAGCCACCCTGTAAGAAACCCTTGGTGTGTTTGCAGCAACTGGCCACAGCCTGCCGCTGACTTTCATTCAATGAGTGGATATTCAAAGTAACATTCGCCGTGCTGCTGCTAACTACAGCGGTTTGCCAGTTTGAAGGAGGCGGAACAGCGGCGCTACCTAACCTGAGGTTTCCCCATTAGCGGTGAGTGACAGGCACTGTGCCGAATCACAGCTTCCTGTTAAAGCTTCCTGATTCAACAAAAACGATTTATATATTATAGACATGCGTGAGTGTGGCTAGTTAGAACAAAAAAAAAAATAGATAAATAAAATCGTAATAATAATGAAATCAGTGTTATACTCATTTGAAACCTCGCTAAAGATGAACATTTACAGTGTTCATGTGCTGCCATCACTTTCTACTTAAATTTATATTTGAATTAATTACTATTTTCTGTAAAGTCAAGTTGTAAATATAACTTTTTATATTTTGCAAAAATAAAAATAAAAATAAATCTGAAGGTAAATAACACAAGTGATGCTCCTAATGTCACGCCCCCCTCCTTTGTTTTCCAATATGGTATGGTCCAAGTGTTGTCCAATCAGGAGAGTCCAACGCAACGTGCTTCTTGTACTTCTGAGATTTAATCAGAAAGACATGAATGAGAGTAGTTACTGTGGCAACAGCAAATATTTTTAAATCAGAAACGAGTCCTTGAATTATTATTATTATTAATAATTGTTATTATACCTTTAACACAAATGAGTGTAACTCCGTGTTTTGAACAGGTTAGAAACACACGACAAAGTAGGTAAAATGAAGAACAAAAAAAAGAGAAAAAAATGTCCCAGAAACTTCCTGCTGTTTTGAGGAAACAGAGGAAGACATATGTGCACACAAAAATTATGAAACATATGTCATAAAAAGTAGAAGCAGATTGCGATTTAAAATCACAACAATAGTAGTGGAATCTAAAATAATCAAGAAGAATACAATCAAATGATGTAAAATATAATTAAATAGAAATAAAATCTAAGTGAACAACGACTGAGTATTAGGGAAAACCTGACTGAAAACCTGCCTGAATGGCTTTGAGTCAAACTTTTATAGTCCTTAGAAACGTCATGCGTAAAAATTTGCAGTCTGTCCTTCTATAGCTCTTCATGAGACACCGTAATATTTTTTTTCTCACTTAAATTATCCTCACTCAGAATGAATGAGAACTTTCCCTTGAACACAGCGGAATTATAAAACCGAAAGGTTTCATCTGGAGACTTATGCAATGATATAACTGCAGCACTGCTGCAAGTAATACTCACATGGATGGTTCTTAGCTTCATCAGTGACACATGAATAATAGATGCTAAGTTTAGCTTTGTCCTCACTAACTGCAGTGACATCACTCACCAGCATTGTAATATTTTGACATAGTCCACATAATGAAACACACATACAAGTAGTAAAAAGAGATCAAATGTAAACACCTTTATTTTTCTACGTTTAACTTGTCCAAATATCATGTTTCCTCTTTTTTATAAACAATATTGTGCATACTAAATGTAGTAAATGTCTCTCTTTGGCATGCATAAAAAATTGTTTGACAGCACAGATGTTTGGAACGTTACCACATATCGAGTCATGACAAAGGTGACAGATACAACGTGATCGGATCCACTGTACATACAGTTCACATTTGTGTGACCTCATGCTGACCTAAACAGACTTTCAAAAACAGCCAGTTCTACTTCACAGGCTTTTGTGAATTCAGACACGAACACAAAAAGACACAGTTTTAACATGTGCTGTATTGCTGCAGATCAACGCTGGTCAGTGTCGGTGAGCACGTTTTAGGCTTTTGAGAAAAGCCGTCAATCTTTTGCTGTCTTTTTCCTTTGTTCTTCTGCTGATCTCAGTGGATAAGTGGAGGCATTTCAGAGATTTGAGTCTCATGAAGATCAGATTTCTTTCTTTGCTGCAAGTCAGACAGTGATGCTTTTTCATTGGAACAGGTCTAGCACAGTGAAAAATTACACATGGTCACAAAGTTACATTACATTTGTGGGTATTGCCACTTTGATTTCTTGGTGAAGCACCATTGGTGCACAAAGGTACCTTCAAGTACATTTCTAATACAACAGATGATGTGCGAATATATAAACATTCAACAGTGCTAATGTTCTGTCTTTCCTACATTCAGTCCCTCATTCTGATGCTGCTGAAAACATTGAAGGTGACATTTTTTCAAGACACTTAATTACACCATGTAGAATCTGAGACAGGACACCGACAATCTATCCACACAGGAAGTTGTTGTTAAGTGATAGTTAAAGTGCAAAAACATAAATTAGACAATCTTTAGCTATGCTACAGCAAACTCTGCCTTGGTTAAACTTTAAAAGTTTTTCAGGAAGAACACTTATTGATTGAAAGTGGGAGGGGAACCCTCGCTCTGTAACATTCGAGGAGTTTGAATTCCAGTGTCGTTTAGATTTTGATGGCTCAGTAGATCTTGGCGTGTCCTTTAGTTGGACGTGGTTTTAGTGTGAAGAAGCTTCACATTCAGGACCGATGTCCGAACTTAGCGAGACATCATTCGTACAAACTCTAAAAGAGAAAAGAACGAGAGAGGAAATAATGACAAAATGCAACAATTAAGCCATGCCCTGTTGTATAGCTTTAATACAAGTCCTTGCAAAAGTTTGCATACTTTAAAAAACGTCTAATTTAAAGTTTAACGAATAGAACAGAAATGTTGTGCCCTGGTCAGATGACACCAAAATATAATTTTTTGGCCTACACACATAAAATGCATAATGCTAAAACCCTGAACACACCATTTGCAATGTGAAACCTGGGAGTGATAACATCATGCAGTAAGGATGATTTTCTTCGGCCATAACAGGAAAGCCACAAAGAGTTAATGGAAAGATGTATGGAGCTAAATTCCAGGAAGAAAGCCTGTTATGGGCATTTTCCATTAGCACCTAGAAGTGCGTCTCGACTTGGCTCAACTCTACTCTGCGGAGTTCGACTGGTTTTCCATTACAATAAACAACTTTCGTCAGTGAGGTTGGGTTGTCCCACAGTCTGAAAAGTACCGTAATGTGATCTGGACGTGACACAAACACAACGTATACAATACAGGTTAGTGATCTACCTGCTAGGCATTGCTGCCTGACGCACCTCCACCAGTGCCTTTGTGAAAGTGTGCTCTCCTGAATACCCCTATGGGCATAAACGGGTCATCAGCTAGAAACCACTAGTTGCTAATGTTCTGCTCCTTTAACTCCAGTACATCTCCTGGGGGCAGGGCGATGACACAGATCTTTCCCTGCCACCCCCTTGTTGGTAACCTAAGTGTTACATCCCCCCAAACTCCTATCCTTCCTCCTCAGCCACTGCCCTTCTCTGCCTCTTCTGCCAGATCTTTAATGGCTTTCGCACACTCTGTTCCTGAGCATTCCAAGTAACGGAGCAGATGAAGACCCAACAAAGCCCTTACCTCCTACTCTGGAGGAGTACATTGTGACTTTCTATCCTCCCTGCAATCTTCTCACAGGTCCCCATACTTAGCTGTCAATGAATCTTCTGTTCATTGACAGTCACCATGCTTCCCTCCAACAGGACGGTGAGCTCCACCAACAAGACGGTGCTCTGTGGCTCTGACAGAAGCCACAGACTGTGGTTAGGTCTGGCCAGAGCAGAACAATCTCTCTGGGGAGTCTGAGCTGCCTCCCCAGGTCTACCCCCATGCTCCAGTCACAACAATGGAGGGAAGCAAAGTTGAACATTCTGCTCAGTCTGTAGCTTTCTGTCAGATTCAGTCACTGCTGTGACTTTGTACAAATGTCAAGTCAGATTACTGCAAGGGAGTCACTATTGTGATGGAAACACTGACTCCATTCCCTGGCCAATCAGTGGCTAACAGTCTTCTGGTGTCACATTTTCGGTGCAGGTCTTCATGCTTGGAACCCCAGTAAAGTAAGCAGTAAAATATTGGGCTCGTACCACTTAACCGTAACTAGTTAAAAACTCTTACAACCTTGTAAAGCTGAGTCAAGCCGCACTAAGAAGGTGCTAGAGGAAAAGGGCCACTAGAGGCCGCAAATGACTTGTGACTCTAGCCGCCCAGAACTCAACCCAACTGCGAATCTACAGTAAGAGTTGGAAATTGTTGCTCACAAGTGCTTTAACTCCAATCTTACAGAGAGTATCTGCTTTGGACAGAACAATCTGCTTCACTAGATGTCCAAAGCTGAGACAGACAAACCCCAAAAGCCTTGCACCTGCAGTTACAAAATCCCAGTACAAGTTTGGAAGTTTAGACTTGTACCGTGATGTACCGTGAAAAAGTTCCAGCTGCATGAATACTTTTGAAGGCAGTGGAAAGTGGAGAAGAAACTCTGAGTCTCATTTTACCTTCAAAGTCAACAAGTCCGTCACCGTTTAAGTCCACATCCCTTAGGATATCTTCTACCTCTTTAAGACCTACCTGAAAAAGAGGAAAATAGGTCAGGAAGAAAAACTGGAGCCCCACACACAGGGGCTAAAAAAATCAGTTCACCAGCTCGGCTTTCTTTGTGGTCACTTACTTGTTGGCCCAATAACTTCCTCATTGCATCTCTTAGCTCAGTGGTGCTTATGGCACCGTCCCCATTTGTGTCAAACTGAGAATAACAAGCAGAAAAGTAACATTAACAACAATCAAAACGACGTGACTTAAATGAATGTTAAAAGCTTGAAAGAGCATTAACTAGTAAAATGTCAGACCACCTTACCTCTCTGAATGCATCTTTTAACTCCTTTATCCCAATCATGTCTGCCGTTTCGGCAAGGAGTTTTGGGCCCATTAATTCCACAAAATCGTCAAAGTCCACATGACCTCCCACTGGTGTAAGACAGATAAAAACAACCCCAGATACAATTACACACAGTTCAGGGCAAACATTTAGAGTCATAAATATGAATGCGGAGTTCATTTTGGGCTTTTATTGATGCATTTCAACTTTTTTTCTATTTCCATTGTCAAACACTTTTATGCAGCATAAAGAAGAACTAGGTGCGCAAGTTTAATTTTTGGTGGGTTTTGTATCGTTTCCCAAAGTGTAAAATTATTGTATAATTTTTGGCAAAATAACCTAAATAAACACCTACTAAACATTTCCCTTAATAAATGAAAATTTAAGAAAAACCTCTGAAACACTTATTGTGCCACTCATGACTACGGGCTGCAATGCAGCACCTTGGAGGGTGTTTGACCACGTATGCCTTATTTACAGCCAACCCAATTTATCACAATTGCATTAAATTAAAGGTTTGAAAGTCTCACTTTGACTCTGCTAAACATATTTCTTGTCATTGTAGCCAAGTGGCTCAATGTTTACCTCCTCTGACCATAAAACTTTCCTTCTGGAAGGTTATTTACACGTTCAACGTGGGGAGCAACATATTTCTCTTGAGTTGAGGTCGTAAGTCTTCAGATAAGAAAATCTTTCTTCATGGACGGCCATACTGATAGGATTGGGCTTTGGTACAATGAGTTGATATCGAACATCCATCCTGACCCATTTTCTTAACAATCTGGGTCAGATGATTTATAATTGGACACATCTAGGTGTTCCAACAGGACATTGTTTACACAGAAATAGTTTTGGAGTGAAAAAGCAGGCTATAACTTTTAGCCTTGGTAATGGTTCTGACCTCATCCGTACTGGGAATGCATGGACCATAATAAAAGCTGGATTTGTGACATTTAAACAGCCAATCTTAATTCATTTTAGACATTTTGCTAATAGAGCTGGTCCAATATGCTAGTGGCTGTAAAAATCGTGTGATCAAAGTGAAACTTTCCACAGGAGATTGGCTAGGATTTTTTTTAATAATTGCCCCTACAGGTTTGCTTGTAGAAGAAAATTTACAATCAGTTCAAAGTTATGCATCCAGTTCCAGACATTGTTGAAGTTACGGGGCTGTTTAAGCTCATGATGACTGCACATTAACCTCTGATGGGATCTGTTGTACATACATTACATACACAGGTGAGATGGTTATGGGCTTACAGTTCATGTTTATCTGTTGACTCAGTTCTATCAGCTCCATTTCTGTCGGCATGTATCCCATGGTCCTCATGCAGTTACCCAGGTCTTTGCAGCTAATGAAGCCATCCTTGTCTTTGTCAAACTCCTTGAAAGCGTCTCGCAACTCTGTTGCAAAGAAAACAGCAGACGGTATAGAGATATGCTAACAGCGTGGCTCAATTATGAATGGCTGTCCTTTGGTGAAACAAAATCTTACCGTCCATTTCTTCTGGCCGCAGCTCTCTGTCCTGTTGAGACGAGACATCTTATTATTGGATGGTAAAAATCAAATGATCACACATGAATGAAAAACAACACACATAATTATAGCAGTTAAGATAAACTTCCTTTGTCAACACACTCCATGCAAGCATGCGTCTGACAATAATGTGACGGAAGTGATGCCAAAGTCCCTGCAGACACTCCAGCTAAACGGTAAGAAAATATTAACAGCCACGTGGAACTGAGTCTCACGAAAATAACAAAACTTGAGAGGAAAGAGTGTTGGACCAGGAACCTCAACACTGCAGTTCAAAGAAGAATGCAACTGTTTCAGAGAGGTGTTTTTTTTAGTGTCTGTATACAATAAAAGCAACCTTTAAAGGGCAAGAGAGCGCAGAAGACATTTCCCAGAGCGCTGAGGGGTTAACAGCGGGAGAGGAGAGACGTCTAAACACTACACAAAGTGTTGACATCAGGCCCCAAGTACATACTGACCAGAAACTCTGACACAGAAAACACAGGCACATGGGCCCGAAAACAAAGTGGCAACCCAACACCATCAGTACTTTCTGTGTCAACCCATCAATACCAGCTCATCAGCCTTCACAGGTCAGGGCGACATGTCCTACAGGCTCAGCTAAAAGAGACTTTCATGTCTACAAAGTATTTTTACTAGCTCAGCTGACAGTTAGATACATAAATATATTTTTTTTCTGTCTGCAAACCTCCATCACAATACAGACACTTGAAACTGCTTCGGTACCATAACCAGCAACCACTTCGACAACAGAAGGGGAAAATGAGCTGATTATTACCACAAATTTGGTGTTAAAGTGAATAGCTAACGTAAATTTGATAAGATTTACCTCGAATGGGCTAAATTTAACAGCAACCCTGCCAAAGATGTGTCATAAACTTTTAAGAAATTTTTGTGTCGTTGCATGGAGATCCCCACATAAGGAAAATTGTGCTGACCGCAATCATTTTCTTCCCTCTTCTTTCTCTGCCTGTTGAGAAAATCTCAAAATCTCACTTCCGAAGCAAAGAGTGATATTTTGGGGTCACCAAGTCTTCATAGTAATAACAAATGGTTTGGAAGTGATGTCAGAAAATAAAGCTAGCTAGATTTTTTTTTACATGCATTATGGGTAAGTACAAATTTATCGCTAGCTGGCTGTACGATGTTGATCTTAGCCATTGACTCATTTCTGGTTGCGAACTCATACAATTGATTTATTTGTGAAATTCCATTCATAATAGTTCTTTAAATGTCTTACATTTGTGTTGGTGAAACCTGCAGAAACCCTGGTTTGGCATAGAAATGGATGCATAGAAAAGCACCTCATTCCCACTGTTATCTATGGCAAAGGACGTTTGGAGAAGAAACACCCAGACGGCATCACAAATTCTCAACTACAATGCTCAGTGGTGGAGAAAGATAATATTTAAGTTACGATTATTATTCCCACTCATTTTTTTAAAACTTTTCGCAGTGTGTCTTCATGCTAAAGACACATTTATTTATGTAAGGGGTTTTGTATACCGTCATCCGGGGTGCAAACAAATTCATTAAAGATGTCAGAAAAACCATCAGGGAGTGAGCAAACTTTGTGCCTGCAGGAGGTGACAAAGTAAAGCACTGTGTTAGAGGGGTGATGCTGTGAATTTTCTTGCTTGCAGAACCAGAGCCCCTTTCAGCCAGAAAGTCTATCTTGTAACAGATTCTTGTGTTTAAGGCCAGCAGTCAGGTCAGCAGCTGCTTTGGCCAAAGCTGTGTCTAGTAAAAGCAACAAGTCTTGAGGAAAAGCTGAATTAACGGTTTCATCCATAACTCTGCGATATCGCTCACAATAATACTCGTGTGCTACTGTAACTTCTTTCTTTTTAAAGAAATGCAAGTTTCACCAATGTGACGACAGCAGATGCAAGCGTGTTTTGAGAGACTTACGTACAGCCTGCCTGCACTTTGCCATGCCTTTACCCAGGAAGACACAGGTTTGTCCCAGTATGTTGCTCACAAAAACGCAGTTTTGTGTCACGGAAACAATGGAGTCCTGATATGGCCCGAGATACCCTGATCCTTCACAAGACAGCACAAGCCTGAGTCTCCTCTCAGCGTCCTGGAGCATCTTTCCACGGGTGTGCAGAGAAAAAGGAGAGTAGAATTAAGCGAGGAGTCGGGAAGAGCTTTATGGTTCACATCCCTTGAACATTTTTCACAATGTATTTTATTAAAGAGGCAGTATTATGTGGTACTCAGGCACATATACCTTCAGTTGTTTTAAAAATGCTGTATATATTAAATATGACTTTAAAAAAAATTACTTTCTGATTTTGCACTTTGAAATTGGGCTTCTGTCTCTTTAAAAACTCCCACCCTTTCTGAAACTCTGTCTTCAGGAAGTCACAGATTAACCTTTTAACAATGTTTTAACCAGCATTGCACTGAGAAGTAGCTCCTATAAAGACCTCAGCTAATGCGTAGTTCCACCAGGTGTTTGCTAATTGATCCTGGCTAGTCTGAAGGAGTTGAGTGGGGGAACATCAGGAGAGGGGGGAGCTAGGAAGATCAGAAACTGCAGCTCTGAGGAGTAGCTGTGCCTGAAAGGCTGAACTAGATCCAAACAGGCTTTTTGCACATCTGAATGGTTGCTACGGGAGACTACAGGATTTCTCAAACATGCATAAGAAAATCAAGGCAACACTCCAGGTGTGTTTTTGATGAGGAAATGACATTACAACATTATGTAGAGCTCAAAAAAAGCCAATTTTACATAACATTTTACTTTAACATTTTATGTTAGAGCAACAAAGAACTGATTTTAAACAATAATAGTAATAAAAAAAAAACGTAAAACAGTGTGTGATGCATTTTGACTTGGGCATTCTATAAATATTAAGATGACTCCATTTTCATTTTGTGGCTGTATTCATATATAATTTCAGAAAGCGTGGCATGCATTTGCAATAAAGCCCTCTTTACTCTGATGCCCCTAATAAAATCAAGTTCAATCAGCATTTTTTAAGAGGTCGCCTACACGGCAAATAAACTTCCTCCGAGTAAAAACCCAGCTGCTTTGAGAAGGCGTCAGGAGTGTGTCAGTGAACATTAGGGAACAAACGGCGTCATGAAGACCAAGGAAGACAGCAGACGGAACAGAAATGAAGTTGTGGAAAATTTGACAGCAGAGTAAGGGTATAAAACCATATCTCAAGCTTTGGAGATCTCACAGAGCCCTTCCATACGACACCTGGAAACAGTCAGATGGCAACTGTGTGCCAGAGCATGGCTGTCCGTCTTAGCTGACAGGCCAGGCGAGGATGGGATTAGTAAGAGAAACGGTCAGTGGTAACGCCGGAGAGCTGTAGAGATCCACAGCTCAAGAGATATTTTCCAAGGAAGATTTAGCAACATTAAACGTCTCTCCAATCCTTTCACACCTCATTAAATGTTTAGTTTTAAATTATTTCCTCCAGTTCTTCCAATGATTTCTTCATCCTTCCAGTGAGTTGTACGACGGAGTATTAGAACCTGGCAATGAGACTTTTTGTTTGATTACGGGGCTAAAGAGAAATGCATGCCACACTTTACAGATTTTCAAAAACTTCTCATAACTACTGACAAATTACTGCTGGTAATTTTCCCAGTAAAACAGGCATTTGCTGTTTGCAACGTGGCAAAGGGTGAAAATATTAAGTGGGGTGCAAACACTTTTGTAAAGACGCTGTAAGCAAGTAACTCTGGGCTGTTGTTACTCCACCATATGAAAATGCAGTGCAACCCATTTACTTGTGTTTCAGACACTGGAGTAACAGCTGAGCTTTACTGCGTGTCAGTACAAGTGAAACACTGTCAAATATGTGAAGACATAGCAGAAAACTAACCTAAATACATCCATAAAACAAACATGTTGCCAACTTTCCACTCATTATTCATAACAGTTTACTTGACACTTATACAGACTGGCACCTTACACCTATACACTGTCGCAGGAACAGTAAACATACTCAGAGGGAGAGAAAAGGCGAACCAAACAGCGTCACAAAATAAATTGCATAAGGACACTATGTAGCTATAGGGCATCATTAGAACTTCATTAGGAAATACTGAATCCAAACCTTAACCAAATTATTCAACAGATGCTAAATTATAGTAATCTGAGCAGTTTACTTGCTGCCTGTTTCTAATGTGCCACAAAACCCACCAAACAGTCCAAGAAACACGGATGACAGCGAGGACAACCACAAGCCTTACCGCTCTGAGAGGCCAGACTAAGCAGTTTCCCATTCCAACCGAGAAAAGAGGCATTAAGTACGACCATGAGGACTTTCTCTGCTTCAGGTTCGCAGGTCGGATTTTTAGAGGAATGCAAACTCTGCTTTCAGCAAGACCCATGAAGACCGGGGTGTCCTAGCCTGTCCCTATGCAGCGCGAGAGACAAAAAAACACCAAACTACGCTGTACTTTACCGTCCGGAGCAGTGACAGCGACAGCATCAGGGGGAGAGGGAAAGTGAAGTGGAGGAGGGGAAGGCGGGGGGATAATATGAGGGAGGGCTGTGGAAGGAAAGATAATAATGCCTATTAAAGGAAAAGGGACCTCAGAAAGACATTTCATTCAGCTGTCACAACATCCAAACTGTTGATTATTCTGTAAACAGTGCCGGCACCTCGGCGCAGGCTTATGGGCTCTGAAAGCATGAGAATAAACAAGAGGAAGAAGAAGAAGAAGAAGAAAATTGCTGCATAAGATTAACAGATGTGCACCTGACGCCTGACGATCGCTGTGCAAAGTGCAAAGTGTTTACAGTTTAACTGTGAAAATCCAGACAAGGCAAGTTCAAGAGAACATTCTGTTGCGACCTATTTCCAGCTTCCTGTCGTTCCTCCTCACCTGCACTCAGGGTGGGGGACACAATTAATCACTTCCAACCTCTAAATTACGCACAAAGGTAAACCGTGTTTAGAATTCCTGCACACGCCTTTTTGTTTTTCCTGCCTCCACCGTCCCCCCCGCCACAGCTGCTTCGATGCGCGCCATCCTCTGCCCTCTGCAGGTAGCAAGGTCACGCTGACCTCCAGTCCAGACGGCACAGGCAGCAGGACAAGCAAACAAAGTGGGAGAAATACGACTGCTGTTGTTTATCGCCGTGACATTTGTGTCTAAACCGGCCCCCCAAATCCTGTGTGTATTTATGGCGTGACGTTCTTTTTTTTTTTTTTTTTACGCATGCTGCAAACAGTGACGAGCATCTGTTTACGCGTTTCTGCGTAGGTCTGTCAAACAGACTCGTCTTGCTCAAACTGTGGCGTGTGAAGCCGTGCGGCGCTGCAGACTCCTCACCGACCAACGGTAGGTTCCTCAGCTAAGACCACCGTCGGGGTCATGCCAGTGTTTTCCACAGAATGCTCTCAGGTTGACTCATTAGGGAAGCTGCACAAATGGATTTTCATACTAGGAGCATCAGATGGCTTCCCTGGAGGGATGAGCAACAAGTTTGTCTTTATGACTGAGAGCTTTTCATTTCGCCAAATGTACAGGGCCTCGGGTTATTGGGATTTAATGTGGCTCTAAGTAGTTTTTAATTGCGAAGTTGAAAGGAAATGATGCAAGACGATTTTCAAAATCTTCGTAAAAATGCCTTAAAAGTGTGGCATCTGTCTGCATTCAGCCCCCTTTTACTCTGGTAGCCCGAGTAAAATCTAGTGCTACCTTCAGTAGTTAGCCTATCAAAAAAACGGGTCTATCTGCATGTAATGTATTCATATTATAAAAGAAGTTGGTGTGCGAAACTAAGGCTAAGGCTTTGTTAGTGAACATTAGTGAAAAAGCAGCATAATGAAGATCAAATGTCACAAAAGTCAGCACAGGGACACAGTTGTGAGCAAATTTGAAGTAGGGTTAGGCGAGATAACTCCAGCTGTCTTTCCATTACAATAATGCGCAAAACTTTGCTGATATTCCGCAAATGTCAAGAAAACAAACAAACAAAAAACACAATTTGCAGAGTTCAGTCTTCTTTGTGGAGTTCAGTCATGAGCTCCACAAATCTGTAAGAAGTAAACCGAGCTACAAGCCTTGTAAGCAAACGTGGCAGAATATGACCTGGTCAAAAATGATGTTTTACTCCAACATGGAGGAGGCTGTGCAGCCAGCAAAAACTTCCCACTGGTGGTGGCTGCATCCTGGTGTGGGAATCTTTAACAGGGACAGAGAAGCTGGTTGGAGATGATCAAAAGACAGATGGAGCCAGTACAGGGCGATACTGGAGAACCAGAAAAACAGAAATTGTTGGGAGCTGTTATGTGGCCCAATCAAAGTCTGGACCTAAATGCAAATGAGAATGAACATGAATCTATTTTGCAAAGCAACAATCGGAACCTCTAAATGTACAAAACTGGTAGAAAACATACCCCAAAAAAATGAGAGGTAGCTGGTGACTCAGGGGGGATGAATATTAATGTACCACACTTTTTCAGTTTTGTATTTATAGATTTGATTTTGTTTTCTAGAATTTCAGTAATGTGCACTGCTTGGTGTTGACCTATCATATCAATTACAAAGAAAATACATTGAGGTTTGTGGTTGCAACATGAAAAAGTGAACTTTTCCAAAGCACTGTACAGAAATCCCTATGGATAACATCTAATTACCAAACATGGAGGCAAATAAACCCTGACATCTGCAGAATGCGCCCAGTAAACAACATATTATCAGTGGTTTAAAGCTTAAGCTGGAGTCCTCTGATGCTTTTTTTCTTTTTTTTTGGTGGAGCTGGAAAGATGGTTGCTTTCAAAGCAGCCCCAATTTATGCAGAATGACAGCACAGATAAGAGAGCGGGCATATGAAGCCGCACTTCTCCTTCTTATTCTTTGTATAAATACATCTCAGAGCTGAAAATAGATGCTCCATCACCAGCGGGAACATCAGTGATTACCTTCAAACACAAAACAATCACCGCAGCCAGAGTCCCTGACTGAATGGTGTGTAGGAACACGAGTCCACACAAGCAATTTTCACCTGAGACATTAGCACATCAGAGATTTTCCACCTCTGTGGTCCTGGAACGTATTTTTGTCCTACTTCAATCAGAAAGAGCTGCTTGATTGAGGAAATCTGTAGGAGGTAGAACTGTATTTTCCAAATTACATAAGAAATGAATGCTACAAAAAAAGGGAGCTCTCTTCTCTTCTCTCTCTCTCTCTTTATCTATCCATCCATCTCTCTCTCTCGCTCTCCAGTCTGCCCAGTAATGACACAGAACACATAGGAGGTGATGGAGGAGGCCAGAGAATATGAACCCGAACAGAATCGTCTCAGAGAAAATGGGGCTGGTTGCTTGTAGAGGATATGAGGACAGATGCTGCAAACCCCAAACAGTCCCTGCACTGAAGCTAAACGTGGATTTTGGGGGCATCGTCACTGTCACAACTTATCAGGGGATTTTCCAAAAACACACAGATTTACACACAACATGATTGTCCAATGAATCAAAGCCAAACGATCATAACCAAACTAATAATAATAATAATAATAATAAATACCATACCTGCCCAAACAGTGAATTGAGGACGCTCCTTAAATTGATGTCAGACGCAGAGGAAGCGGTGCTGGACCTCCGGGAGCGGCGGGACGACCTGCTGGACGGCGGGACAGGGGAGCAGGAAGACGGGGACGGACTGCTGACCTGACCGCCGCCGCTGGCCAAGCTGCCCCTCTTCCGGTCCCTCGGTTCACACAGCGGCGCCCTGTCGTCGGTGCTGTCCGAAAGCGAGGGCAGCCTGTGGGCGCGCGGGTGACAGGGCTGGGGCTGCTCCGCGTCATCTGGATGGTCTTCCGGGTGGAGCTTCCTGCGGTGGTGGTGGTGGTGGTGGTGGTGATGGTGGCGGTGGGAGGGTTTGGGGTTGGTCCGGCTCCGCTCGGTCAGCCCGCGGTCCGACTCGCAGTTCGGCCCCGGCTGAACGGGAACTTGGCTGTGCGGGACGTGGGGTTTGCTCTTGCCCCGGGTGGCCGCCGCGGTCCCCCCGTCCGGGCTGCCGACGAGGGAGGGACGACACAGGGGTCTCCGGGCGCTGACGTCGCCCTCGGCCGACCAGAAGGACTCGTCAGTTTGACCGCCGCTGCCCTGGAGCGCGGCGGGACGGTGGCGGTGCTGGTGCTGATGGTGGCGCTGACCTCTACGGATCTCCGATGTCTGATCAGGGAGGTGTGTCGATCTCCTCGATGATTTCAGTAACGAGGTTGTGGAATCAGATTTCGGGAAGGAGGCGCTCATCGCGGCGGATCCGATCTATTCCACCTCGGCGGGTCTTCCGTCCACCTCATCGTCTTCTCTCGGTGCTATAATCATATTTCTTTTTCTTTTTTTTTTTTTTAGCGTGTGTCAGGGAAGGCTGTCCGCTTTAAGCTGGGGCTACATCTCCCCACCTGCTCGCGCGGCGCGGCGCGGTGGTCCAGCCGGAGCGCGCGCAGGCTGCGAACAGAGGCGGAACGGCGGCTGCGTCGCTGCCGAGCGCCGCGCGTCACGTCACCTGTTCATTAAGGTTCACCGTGGCTCTGACGTGGGCGAAGGACGCAGGTGGAGACGCTCAGCCGAACTGAAAAGTTTCAAGTAAAAAAAAAATCCATATGGAATTTATACAAAGGAGGGAGTAATTGTGAAGTGGGAGGAAATGGATACTATACTAAGCCCCCCCGCCTCCCACCCTCCGCACACAACTCACTCACTCAGGCCAAATAAAACGTGTTTAGAGCCGCATTTGTCACAAGATTTGAACGACAGCTTATCATTTTAGGTAAACATACTCTCATTTATAAGAAGCAATATTTCGTCTATATTTTTGAAATGTGTAGATAAAGAAAAGAGAAGATGATCTTTTTTTTCTGTGGGATGGAAAATTCTGTTTTAAAAAAAAAGATTGCATATAATTTCCAACAAACGTATTTAAAAACATATTACTGGTACTTTTAGTCATTTTTTGGAAGAAATTCAATGTAGATACACCAGGAAAAAAACGGGGTTAAAAACCTGATTAAACATTTGTTTTTGGTATTTATTTTTTGCTTTTTTAAATCAGTTTTAGTCAAAGTTACAAGTCACCACAATATTTCGTTTAGTGGAATTGTGTGTGTGTTGTGTGCAGATATTTCCTTCATATTATTTTGTATAAAATATTCAGTTTTTGTTTCATCTTACCAAAATGCCTTCTTTTTGTCCTTCTTTCCTAAGAGAACTTTACAGAACTGATGCATTTATGCAGAATAAAACATACAGATATGGACTGTTCACTGCTTAAACGACTTCTGAAGGTTATTTACTTCACTGCAATTTGTTTTAGGACTAAGAAATGGGGCAAATACAAATTGCAACCCATATTAGTTGTTTTTACTTGTCGATGACTTTTTAGCTTAACGTCATGTTATGTTATTCCTGCATGAAGAACATACCGATTCTTTCATGCATGTTTGAGAAATCCTTTAACCTCCCATAGCAACCATTCAGCTGTGCAAAACGCCTGGCCCAGCTTCTAATCTCCAGAGCTTCCACCTCACAGAGCAGCTCTCCCTCTGTCAGTCCCTTCAGACTAGCTAGCAGCAATTAGCAAACACTTGGTGGAACTGCACATCTGCTGAGCTCATCATAGGAGCTAGTCTCGGTGCAATGCTGGTAAAAATGTTGTCAAAGGGTTAATAGAGGAGTGATGATGTGTGACTTCCTGGAAGTAGTGTTGAAAAGAACAGGACTTTCTTAGAGACAGAGATCCAATTTCAAGGTGTTAAATTACAAAAAGTCAAAGTTTGAAATTTGACTTTGATATATGCAGCTTTTTTTCTCTTGAAAAAAAGCTGCATATATCGATAGATAGAAGCTGGTCTTCTATCTATCTATCTATCTATCTATCCATCCATCTATTCAGGCCAGGCATTATACATACATATATTTTCCCCTTTGTACTCTGTTGATGGGAGCTTTTCAGGGGGAGGCAGTCCTCCCCAGAAAACCTTCTCAAGTAATGATTACACACTTACAACAGCGCTTTTGTTAGTGCTAGAGAAGGGACTGTACAGGTGGCCCAATTCCCCAAACAGCTTTATTCAGTGAACTGAAAGATGTAACCTAAACTGTAAACTTAAAAAAAATATTAGATTCAGATCTGCGACGTTTGTGCGAAAGTGAAGACCCCCTGACACAAGCTGGTTATATAAGATACTCCACCATTTATTAAATGTACAGAAATACTGTTCAAAATCCACACAAGAAAGTGTTAAAGGACAAAATCCTTAATCCAAATGTAAACAAAATGGGCGCCCCATCAGACAGCGTTGCACAAAGCCAGGACTTTGGGGGAGGTTTTATCTTTCTCCCCCCTTCACCGGTTTTCGCAGCACTGTTGATTTTCAAACCCAATTATGCACAGCTCAACGTAGTAGTCAGTGTTGTCTGGTGTCGTTAGATGGCGTATAAATTGCCGCGGCTTTGTAAACATCAGAACTGAACACGGGTCGCTTGAGTTGCAGAGGACGAGTAAAGCCGAGGGGATTCATCTTCACTACCTGCGCACATTTATTCATGGAGTGAGTACGGCTTGGTGACTTCTTTTATACTGAGCTGCAAAAATTACAGTGATCTAAAGAAAACAGCACAGAACAACAGAGAGAGAGAGAAAGTACTTCATAAACATTTCACAAAACGTACCGATCAAATCTATCGAAAACGGGGTTTTTTTTTTGTTGTTGTTTTGTTTTTCATGGTAGACTTTTTCAGTCGGAGGATGACTTTAACAATCACTTTAGCTATAAAATCAAGACAACACAATAGTTAAAGCATCGGGGGAAAGTCATTTCAGCACATGTCGGGGCATTCCGGGTTTTGGGTTTCTTTCCACTTCAAACGTATTTACAGAAATACAATCCTGGTATATCAAATACGACCAAATTAAAAAGAGCTTAGTAAATATTACCAAATAAATAAATAAAATAAATAAATAAAATCCTTCACCTGTGCGGTTTCGCTGCTCAGGCCGATTTGCAACTTAAAATGTGCTTATCCAACAGTGTCCAGTGAAAACAGGATGAATTTTCAAAGGGGAGCACAATTACCCACCACACCGGCAGGCCTGGGGGATGGAGACAGCATCCGCAACTGTAAACATTCAAATCATTGCCGACATTGGACCTCAGTTATCAAATCCTATTCCTGATATAAAAAGAGGGGGGGAGATTGCAGTGTCTCTATTGTCTGGATGCGTGTATAAAAGGAAAAAAAAGCCAAATGCTTTAATGTACCCAGCCCTTCATTAAAAATTTAAAGTCATCCCTTCCTGCTTATGTAACAGCTCTGTGCTGCTTAAATGTGGCTCAATGTGCTTTTTAGACAGGACTTTTTTCTTTCTTTTTTTTTCTTTTAAGTACAGGTTAACAAAAAACAATGCGTAATTGTGACTTTTTGCCAGTTGTGACGGGTAATACAATCACTGACAATGTGTCAGAAATCCAGTCATTCAGAGAAATGTAAACATTCTAAAGTGCTCAAATCCTGAAAATTGGAATGCACATCCAACTGGAATTGTAGAGACACATAAAAGAAAAACACCAAATGATATATATTTTTCTAGCCCTTATGGGAATGTAGGCAGGATTTCCATGTTGTCAAAAGAGTCTTCATTAATAGTTGACCAAATTGGTTGGCCTATTATGGTCTAAGAAATGGCATGAATGGATTTAAAACCTTGCATGCGCTCCGCTCCTTCTCTATACCTAAACTGTTCAACTCCTTTAGCTAGTGGCCCAAACAAACCATCTCCGTGTCCAAACACAGAACTGCCATTTTTCTTTCTGTAAAATCTGCCCAAAGTTTAGAAAAATGCAATGTAGGGATTGATTAGTTACAACACTGGAATATATGTAGATACACATTCAGTAATTTGTCATCTAACAGAAAGAAAGGTCCAGCATGGTCCTGTGGTATAGCGTATAATTAACAGGTTACATGAAATGTAAGGACTACATGTTTAGGTACTTAGGTACTTAGGAAAAATGGCATCTTAACCATGAAGGTTTATGTACAGTAAATATAGTTAAATTATACTTCAAACAATATGTTGTAGATAAATAAATATTAATCATTTGCATTATTGTTGAATAATGGTGGGAATTTCAGTGTGTGGTTCCTTTAGAGTTCTCTAAGTGCATCTTAAGCATCATTTATGAAAATAGTTTTAAGCTCAGAAAATACCCCTGGCTGAAGTTCAGTGATCTACTCTGTCTTGGTATATCCTGTTCACTTTGTGTTAGTGCCTAAAAAAACCCAAACGTATTTCTGCAATAGTTTTGTTCGGTTTTTCTCTCGAAACTCCCAAAATATTGTGTGGCAAAACCGGCCGACCCTTAAAAAAACTGAAATCTCAGATGCCAAAAGCTGTCTAGGAGTTACCGTTGAAATGGGCTGTTTGACATCATTTTATCCTTTCAAAATGTTTCATTTGAGATACGTGTATCTTCACGTTATCGGGCTTAACCTGAAGACACCTCTGTGGAAGTGCTTCATCATTTCTAAGACAAATGTCGCTTGAATTCAAATTTCATTTACAATTACATCCACTTTCCGATCCGTTCATACAGATCGAAAAGTGACCAATTTGTGTAAACAGGACAACACGTAACTGAAAAGAAACACGAAGCTTTAAAATAAACAGTAATGAGTCATCGGCGTATAGGACAACTTTAGGTACAACAAGACTTCTTCAGTGTGTCACCTAAATTATAAAATGTTTATAACTGACAAGGTTTGGGTGAAGTGCTCTACGCATAGACAATACAATAAGACCATACTAATTTACTTTGACGCTTTATGGCTCCACAGGTGAAAAGGCAGTTGATAAGAGAGGCCCAATGACTGGTTATCTGCAGAGTAGAGTCATGAGTAATACTGTGAGAGCCAGAGAATATGTACACAGTGAACGTGAAAAGCTGGTCTGGAGGCAGAGAAAGAGCCGCACCCGAATCACACAGCCGCTAAACTCCAACGGTCTCTCACTCAAAAATAAAGGTTTCTCACTCGCAACTATTTCCCTTCCCTGTCCTCTAAGCGGCCCGGGGTGAAAATGTAATCCAAAGCTTGTCTCTCGGCAGCAGCCACGTTGGGATGCCACAGGTCCACCATGAACACCACCCTGGGGCCGTCCTCTGGGTTGCCTACGCAAAGAAAGAAAGAGAAAAAAAAACAAAAAAAAAAACAATGACAGATTTTTTTTTTGGGAAGATTTTCTATGTTTCTTACGTCGGACTGCGTCAGTTTTAATCCCCTCTTACCGTCGTGGAAAGCCCTGTGGAGGAAGGAGTCGTCAAAAAGCAGACAGCTGCCCTCAGACCAGCACTGTGGCTCTCCACCAACCACCAGCTCACAGGATGGAGGCACTCTGAGACCTGGCAGAGAAGATAAATGGAACAGCTTTATCCACGTGTCAAGTGTAAAATTAGAAAAATACTTTTCATTGCCATCCAACTTCCATCCATAGTGTCTGTATCTTTACAGGGTTCTGTTTCCTTCACGAGAACAAACATGTGCACCTCTAGTCATTTCAGAGAGTACAGATGGAAATAAAACCAGAGCTCAGCTGCAGAGAGAGAACAATAATGACGTTCGACACATTTCACTCATCCACCCCCATTACTCAAGAGAACTGAGTCTAAAGATGTAAAGCACACTTTAAGGATACAGACTCTAAGGATTGAAGTTAGATTTACAATGCTGACCCTCTTCTCTTTTCATATATGCTTATAAGTGCCGTTTTAGTTCACTTAGCCCTCTTACCCAGGTGGCAGCGCAGCCTGACATTTGTTGGACCGTAATGTTCCGTAATGAGAGCTCCGGGCGTCAGCACGGAGAAGCAGGCATTTCCGAAGACATTGTTGGCGATGAAGGTGCGCAGCTGGCCCAGCACCCGCCACGCGCGAGGGCATCTCCTGACGTTGAGGACCAAAGGGGTGCCTTGGTTTACCAGGTAGTAAGTCCACCACTGACCGCGAGGCGTGCTGTTAGCCTTCCAGCCCGGTGGGAGGGAAGAGCCGCTGCGGGCCGGGGGCTGGTGGTAGATGCTCTCAAACTCGGCCAGAAGGGCAGGGAAGCTCTGCTCCAGCAGCTCCACGTCGTGTCTCTGCACTTCTCTGGAGAAAAATGGCGCCGAGGGCAGGTCGGGGAGGAAGAAGACCTCTGGCCGCTGGATAGTTGGCCGGCTGTTGAGGTAGCGGCCTTGGTCGCGGACTCCTTTGTGCACGCGGCCCATGCCGGACCAGGTGTAGCGCTTGGCGTATTCCTGGAGGCTGTGGTAGAGTCTCTGGTTCAGGCTCTCGCCGGCGCTGGTGCACCGGAAGCACTCGGACGACTGGCAGAAGGCGAAGCCGTTCTGCTCCTCCAGGAGTGACCCGTGCTTCCCTTTGCCCCTGCCCCGACAGTCTGAGCTCATGAAACCCCCGACGACCCCTCCGATCCGGCTGGTCCCGCTCAGGTACCTCCCTCGCAAGGGGCTGGTGCCGTGCTCACGACCCACTCTGTAGCAGTACCACATGAACAGCAGCAGCACGCACATGGCTATGGCGAACGCACAGATCTCGCATTCCCTCACAGACTGCATCCCGCCAGCCACCATCTCCCTTACGCTCTCCAGTGACCACTCCATCTCGGCTCGCCTCTGGGCTGCTGAACCCAACAGAAGTACAAAGTGTTGATGAAACCAGTTAATGCGTCTTTTCTTGATTGTGACTGAAGAGGACCTTAAACCAGACGCTTGCTGTTATGGAGTCTAGTGTCAAGCGGCTCTTGTGGCCGCCTCCGATGTAAACAGTCTGCTGATTGGATGTGACACTCTCACTCTTCAGGTCTAGCATTTCAGCGCTCTGCGGTGAGGGTAGGTTTCTGCTTGCATGGCGTCGGGCCGTGAAGTGTTTGCGCGGCTCCCTCGCGCCTCTCTCTCCAACAAATGCAGACAGACACCTGGCCTAGGGTTGTCTCTTCTCTGCAAAAGAAAGACAGGAGAGGCAGGGAGACAAAAGAGAACAGGATGTAATATTTCAGAATGTTGGAGTGTGCTGAGCGGGCAGGGATTGGTTGCCAATGTGAAGGTATATGGATTTTGTTTGAGTTAGGGATTCAAATCCAAAGGTTTCGCTTTATCCTACAGTTTTTGAGAGGTTAGAGAAGATAGAGCTTTATCCTGCAGTGCAAAAAACAGAGTAGAGTAACGCCGCCCCTCCCGCACCTGCTGCTGCACACAGAAAATGATCTGAGTGAAAGAAGTCATCTGCATTAGAAGTATTTCCTGGTGTTAAAATCAAGACACACCACGGCAGAGAAACAGCTGACAAGCCGCACGTTTGTTAAAACTGCAGTATAAAACTTTTATTTAAAAAAATATGTTTTTCACCAGGTCTTGACGGTATGTTAGGAGACAGATAAACTGAAAAGATCAGTGTCCTCCGTCTCCTTCCAGTCATCAGAAAGAATACACCTCCTGACCAAAAACAACCAATCAGAGCCAGGAGGAAGGTCTTAGCGCTGTCACTCAATCACATGTACTCGCTCCTAAATGTGCTAATGGCAGAAAAACAACTTACCATAACAGGAAAACCTTTCATCCAGCATTATCGGTAGCTATGGTAACTAGCCTTAGCATTCACAACAGGATCTGCTGACGGGGAAAAGCTGTAGCGGTAGCAGAGTGCGAGAAGGGGGAGGTGAAAGGGAATAAGCAGCGTCACACAAGATTGTGATTGACAGCTGTAAGACCTGCCTCTGGGCTCTGATTGTTTTTTTCTAGTCATCAGTGAGAGAAATAGAGGAGCTTCATTTGTTTCACAGGTGGTGATGGACGAGTCAAGAGATTAGAATCTGCTGACCTTCCCTTGATTGGCTCTGATTGGTAATCAGCATATTAAATACTAAAAAAAAAATTATTTATTTTTTTGCCTTTTTATTACATGCATCACCCTCCAATTTCAGTCAATGACCAACATGTAACTTGCGTGACTTTTGTTTAAGTTTAGTAACAATACCGGTTAGGGTCAAGTGCTCTGATGCACAAGTGGATTTAATCTTTGAATTTATTAACTATTAGTTTGATTCAAAACTGCTAACTCTGTCAAAGTAACTAAAACACTTTTTTTATTTTATTTTACAGTCCCTAGAGAAAAATTTTGAATAATCGCAATCAGCAGGCAAGGCCTCAAAGACAACGGGAAATCGATACCGGCAGGGCTTAAAGTAAAAATAAAATCCTGAGCCTGAAACTTATAGTGATGATAGATATTTATTACTATAGCGTTGCTATTGCCACAGTTTAATAAAAAGTGTCTTTGAATAGTGCAACAATTGCATCTAACAATACAATTAACGAGCTAAACACTCAAACTTAAATAAGACTTTTGTACATCTCTACTCAAAACAAAATGTAAAATGTCTGTGCCCTAAAGGTTTGCCTTACAGGCAAAAATCCCTTAACATTAAATAAGAGTCCTTTCAGTCAATGTTTTAGCAAGTAATTTAAAACATGCAACATTAACAACTAAATCAGTGTTTCTCAACCATTTTCAGCCCAGCACCCCACCTTATCCAGGTCCCTCACCGCCCCGACCAACGAATTTATTATTAATATTACTATCACTATTGTAGATGTTTTGATGTAAAAAAACAAAAAAAAAAACAAAAGTTCCTTTTAATGCCATAGAAATATGAGGCAGAAACATGGATTATATCTGTATATAGACCTGTCTATTGATTATAGATTAATAGTTTTACTGGACAGAAATTACAAAGAACAAATCTGGTTCTTAATCAAATCCTTAAGACTATTAATTATTGACTGAAAGGTCTTGCCATAGAAGTTTATTCCTTTGTTTACTTTAGTTTCTTAGTTTATTCTTGGATTTTGTTCTTCATTCATTTCCATTTAGTTTCCTTTGATTAGTAATATCTTCTCTTGGTTTGTTGCTATATCCATTTTAGTTTCTTTCCTGTTGCTACATTTATTTGATCGTTTATTGACCATCAGTAATCTTCACTCATCACCTGCTGCGCCGTATAATCATCATGTGATTCACATCATGTGTTGATTTTTCACTGTTCAGCGTCAGATTCTCTGTTTTTATGCCATAATTCACATCTAGTTCGTCGCTCCGTTTTGTGTCCCGCTTCTCCTGTTTCAAAGTTTTGCACAATGTGCGCATTTTTCTTTTTTTACCCCCTATGGTGCAGGGCGGTCGGGAAGCGCATCTATTGAAATTTAAAAGTTCTGTGTTGTTCTATCACCCCCGTTTCATATTGGACCTGTTACAGCTCCGGTGTTAACGTTATAAAATGAACAATCTCTATCGTGGTATCAACCAGGGAGGGATTTCTTCATTTATATTGGTTCATTTTTCAGAGGGAGACACAGTCAGGGTATCGTGATTTTAGCAATTACATGTTTATAAAACATATGTACAAAAATCCTCAATAAAACATAAAATATTAGAAAATCAGACACCAGACAAAGTGAATCACAGCATCGTCATCAGCCGGTGTATCGCTGACCTGACGCTCCTACTAGCAGGAGCGGAGCTGCGCCAAAAGCTACAAACACTGAATAGAAGAAGAGCTGCCATCGATACAGTTGCAGCCAGGCATGATTTAATGTTACACAACACAGTTTTACCAAGTTGCTCAAAGTCTAAACTGGTATTGTTGTGCATTTAAGGTGTAAAGTTTACCTTTGACCAAACGCCCGCCGAAGGAATCCCAGCGACACCTTTCATAACAATGTCCGCCAACTTCCCGTCTTGTCCCCTTTCCTTTGCCCAGCGCCACTTGTTTTTAATTCCTTTCTCAAGTAAGGTATTCCTTTCTTTACCGGGTGAGACAAACTTTATCTTCTTTCATATCGCATTTGATTTAACCACCGAACCGAACTCATTTGCTTCTTTTCTACAAACCGCTTTACAGTCATTGGTCAAGAACACTGGAGCTAGAATTCTGATTGGCAGACATCTTTCTCTGTTATCTAGTTTAGTTGAGGCCCGCCGTTTGGTCCAATGCTCGCTTTGCTTAAAAGTCTGGCCCCAGTCGGAGCTCTTCACGCCTAAGTTTCAAACGTCTGACTAAATAAATCTTCCTTATTTTAATTGTAAGTAGTTCTTTAAATGTCCTGTGAGATGATATACTTACCCATGTATCCATAACAACCGGAACTTTCAATATCCAGCAAGTGCGCTCCGGATCAGCAGCTGCAGCTGTGACGTTGCCGCATTAACCCGATATTTGCTGGAAAGTGTAACGTCTCCCCTTTCAGAAACCGTTGGAGTTTTTCAGATAGCGCTACGTGTAGCGGAATTACGGTACTGCAAATTTAGACGTGCCGCCGACACGTTCGGGTCTAGAAAGGGCCCTCTTTGCAGCTACGGCGTTGACGTCACATCTCAAGGAGCTAATACGGCTCACTTGTTTCCGTTTCCAGTTACCATGACTACAAGAAAAGACTAAGTGTATTTCAGAGGCAAAAAGGCAACACTATGAATATTGTTGTCTTCCTAATATAATGGGATTTTACATTTTCATTCATTTCTAAGTGATCCTGAATTAAGAAGATGGTGGCTTGTAAATATTTGCCACAACCAGTTAAAGCTAACGCTGCACAACACAAAGTTTGCAGCCTTCACTTCACTCCGGATCAGCCTAAAAATACCGGGTTACGGATGATAAATAAAGGGGCCGTCCCTAAGATATTTCCACGGAATCACTTCTGTATTCAGCCTGAAAGAGCGAGTCTATGAGAACGAGTGAGCAGACCAGAGCCAGAAAGCCGCCTGTACTGCTGTAAACACCGTCCTACCTGAGCTCTTCACAAGAAACATGCAGATTTAATAAAACGAAATAACATGGAGACCTTAAGGGACACGGTCATATTTTTCTGAAAGCAGCAACTTTGAACCTGAACGGTCTGCTGAACCAGAACTCTGACACCAGAGCTGCTACTGTTAAGCCATGAGGCTTGTTGTGCTCCGTCAGGCTTTGGAAGCTAAAGGCCCGAACCGTAACCTCCCCCGTTAGTCTCTGACACTAACGACAATAAACACACACAATATACTTGAAAATAAGATACAAATATTGTCCGCTAAATTTTTAAGATACTTAAATAGCACATTTTTACAAGAACAATGTCCGAGAATATTGCCTACTAGCATAAGCTCAAGTTAATGTTAGCCACAAAGTTTAAGTAAAACTCACCTTCGTATCAGTGAATGTATAATGAGGCATACATCTTAAAACCTTTCTCCAGCTTTCTTGTTGGGGCTTAGGATCAATGTACAAACCTTGGTCAAGCCCTGCAAGCACTGAGTGTAAAATGATATTTTTAATGGATCGGAAACAATCGAGCTGCTTTTCCCAGAACGCGGAAGCTGAGGTGCAAAGAGTCAGTTTGGTTGAGGCGGACCGTTTGGTCAAAAGCCGGAAATCCAGCCTCCGGCTGGAACTCCTTAAGCCCTGATATTGGCCAAGAAATGTCTGATTGCTGCATCTCTTAACTGACGTTTGTTTTTTAATTTATTTATTTTTCATTTAACCTATAGGGTATCACACCATGAACATCTTACAATGACCCAGGCCCACAGCTAGTCTCTCCTGAGACTAACAGGAGAAGCCCATTATGCATTGCTATGGTTTTGGCATAAGTACGCCATATCATAACACGTGTCTCTTTATACTAGCAAATTGCCATCTTGATTGACTGCATGTAATAAACACCTGCTGGACTTGAACATGGCTGCACACACACACACACACACACACACACACACACACACACACACACACACACACACACACACACAGACACACAGGAAGAGTGAGCAGAAATGGGAAACCAGCCCTGCACACACACTCCCTCTGTACTGCACATAAAGCCATGAGTCATGGGTACATTGCTGCATTTAAAACAAATCTCTCCCTTTCCTGTGATTGAGCACCACACACATACACACAAAACACACAATTATGTAAACATAAACATAGATGAAACCCACCCACAGTTATAATTGGCATTCATAGGTTGCTCAGCAGGAGCTGGATGCCTCCTGGGGGAAGAGGAGGGGAGGAGAGTGTGTGTGTGTCTGTGTGTGTGTGTGGGTGTGTGCATGTGTGTGTGTGTGTGTGTGTGTGTGGGTGTGTGCATGTGTGTGTGTGTGTGTGTGTGTGTGTTGGGGGTGTGGGGGGTGGGGGGGTCTTAGTATCAAAAGAAGGCTGCATTACATGAGTGTGATTATATAATGCTAATGGACCAGCAGCAGCAGCAGCAGCAGTAACCAGAGGAGTGCAATGCGTCAGCTGTGATCACTCCACGTTGTGCTCTCACCAAAAATGGTCCGGATCGGTTCTCCTGCTCCAGCAGATCCTCCCCTCCATCCTGCCTGACAGCATCAAGACGCCCCCACGCCCCACACACACACACACACACACACACACACACACACACACACACACACACACACACACACACACACACACACACAAACGCTCTTATTACCCCTTTTGTTTCCAAGCCATCAGAGTGGAAGAGTTGCAGCCATCAGCTGCCATTCAAACTAACGAGCAAAAGATACAACACGCCGATCGCCAGGACTGAACCTCATGCTTTCCCGTGTCTGATGCTACTGGTGCTGCTGCGTGGATGTCGTGGTGGTGCGCTGGCTTTTTTTTTCTTTCTTTTTTTTTGTGCGTGTGTATCCATACCTACTCAGCATGCGTGGCCGAGGCCGCCCGGCGGAGAGCGGAGGCGCACAGGTGTTTCTCCAGGCGACGCTGCGCACCACTGCAGTGCACACGGCAGACGGGGGTCGCTCAGCAACATCACAGGAAGCCGCTCCAAGTCACACAAAGACGCACGGAGGGAGGGGAAAAAATGGAGGAGAAAAATAATGATAGTAATAATAATAATGATAGCGTGTGTCGGAAGCGGTCCTACCGACGGGCGGAATCCCTGTCCGAGGCGAACAGAGGATGTCGGAAATGCTTTCAGAAAATATTGATGTAAATACTGACGTTTCTCTGGGGAAGACACCCAGAATCAATAATGTTGGTGGAGTATCACCATCTGGTTCCGCTAGTTCCTTTCAAAATAAAGCCCCGCAAAAAAAAATTAAATAAAAAATTTCATACCCCATTCGAGGTTTTTCACGTTTACAAACACACGTTTCAGGTTATTTAATTATAATTTCATTTGACAGAGCAACACATAGCGTAAGAGGGAGAGTTCTACTAGTAAGTGTAATTTAATTTCAGTAAAATAGATGTTTTATGAAAACAGATGTCGGAGAATACCGGCAAAGAATCAGCTTCATGAAGACAAACAAACGTAGCCAATAGGTCAGAGATCAATGTGGAGAAATTTACAGCACTATTATATAACCAGATAGTTGCTGAAAATTATCTCACTTTTTTGGCAGCAGTTGGCCCTGATGACCAGAGTTGGGCACCACAGAGACACATAAAACACAAAGTTGAACTTTTTTGGTTCAATGCAAAATACCATGTGGCGGGAAACGGATTCAGCACATAACCCCAAAAACACCGTCCCGATTGTGAAACATGGTAATGGCAGCATAATGCTGTGATGAGGTTTTTCGTTTCATAGGGAAGCAGCTAGGATGCTAAGATGGGTGGAGCTAATTTAATTTTTTTTATCCTGCACTGGTGAGTGTCTTGGCAAGCTCTAAAACCTTGGCAAGAACAAAACCCTATAGATGCAGAAAAAAACCTTATAGACTGTGGCAGAGATTCACCTTCTTGCAGAAAACCGGAGGCTACAGCGGAAAGGTTTAGATCAATTTTATTCATGAATCAGAGTGGCTCAGTCAAAGTCTAGACCTAAATCCAAATTACGATCTCTGGCAAGATTTGAGATTTCACACGTGCATTCAACCCAATCTGATTGAACTGGAGCAAATCTGTCAACAAGAATGAACAAATATATTTGTGTCAAAATGTGAAAGCTGGAACAGACTTGCGCTGTAATTGGAGCAAAAGGTTTCCACGTATTGAGATTCACGTCACACCTTACAAGATGTTTTACTTTTTATTCTTTTGCAAGTAAATTGATTCCACTTATATTTTCTTTTGAAACATTTTCCTGCAAAAGCTATTGATCGGAATCAGACATAAGGAGGAGATAGATGTAAGAAAAAAAAAAGTGCCAAAATGTGCAGAACGCTTATTGCTTGACTTAGGATTGATTCAACCACTTGTTGTGCTGCTTACAAATACGTCACGTAGAGATGTTGGGATGATCATTTATTTTCAATCGATCAAAAAGTCGTGTGATAAGATCCCAAATCTGCTTCAAATGGTTTTACTTTGAAAGTAAACTTTGCCCACTTCCGATTGTGCACTAGCTATATCTTCCGCATATCGCCTTTCTATTTCTACTGCAGACAGCATTTCCCAGGTTGCTTCGCGTCATCCCTGGTTTTCGTCACAGTCGTTTGGCTGGGAGGAGATAGTTCGTGGCAAAGTTGAGCGCCTGAAGAAACCCGGCTGGTCTAAAGGTCCGTGGCTTCACGTGGAGGAGGGCAGACAGAGCTAAAGGCTGTCCTACACTCAAATAACATGTTGAATATAAAAATATGAAAACATTTTCCACGCAATTTCTTTTTTCAGTACCAGTGGTGGGAAGTAACGAAGTACAAGTACTTCGTTACTGTACTTAAGTACAATTTTCGTGTATCTGTACTTTACT
>CAEGAF010153625.1:0-11575 GCA_903067075.1 Micropoecilia bifurca
GACACTTTGTAGAAATGTAGTGAAGTAGAAAGTACAGATACTTACTGTAAAATGTAGTGAAGTAAAAGTAAAAGTACTCATTATTAAATCTACTTAAGTAAAGTATAGATACACGAAAATTGTACTTAAGTACAGTAACGAAGTACTTGTACTTCGTTACTTCCCACCACTGCATGTGATATTGCAACATGTTTATCTGCAACAAATACTGGTTATGAGGAAAAAATGTAATGTGCCCCCCTCAGACACCAGTCAGAAAAAGAAGTGTGATTTTTTTTTTCCCACTGAACTGCCTTATTACTAAACTTGCATTTCATCTAGGGAGAAAAGTGATCTGAACCAAACTGGTGACCTGAGACTCTCCTTCCAGGCGTCCTGGCTTCCATAAAAACATTACAACATTGGAAGCTTTGGAGAAAACCTATCAAAATTTAACTTTGAAAGTGAACAAGTCTGTAAACACTTCTGCTCTTCTGTGTAATGCATTTTCATCACCCTCATCTTCCTAAACAAAAAGTCATTCTGTAGAGCCTCAGTGGACACATGCAGCCAGAGGGATAAGCAAGGGGATGATGAGTAGTAGGTGGAGTAAACAAAATAAAGCTTTTAATCTGTAAATGGAGAGGGGTAATGGTCATTTAGGCATTAAGATATCCCCTCCGTCCGTCTGCGCTCTTTGCGTCTCCTTAATGGTCCTTAAACATTTATGAAGGCTGATAACAATGAGGGACCATAGCTACACAGAGTAATCAAATCACTCCTGGTTATAGGGCTCTACTCGGAAAGGGAGAGAGGGAGGAGAGCAGCAGGAATAAAGGATCAGAGGCAGCCTGGGAATTAAGGGAAAAAGCACTGTGTCATTTTGGGTAATAGAGAAAGAAAGAGCAGAAGACAAATAGAAATATATTAGCTCTTAAAATAGTCCTTGGAAAGTGGAGACAACACAGCGGGAAGCTGTCAGGCTGAATATCTCACAAAGCTTTTTATAATTTTTTACTAAACACATCTCCCCATCTGTGAAAATCTCACTAAAATGCATGACTCACTGCTTGTACAGCTACATATTTTGGACTTTGCAAATTGATTGATGTGTTCAAGATAACTAAAGCTCATGCTGTAACAGTCATTATGCTGAAAACTACACTAACCAATGCCTGGATTTTATCTTTATACACTGCAAGAGACAAGTTTTAAAGTTTGTTTTAAAACCCAACTCCTTTACTTGGCTTTTAACTCTGGTGGGATCTAGTTTTAAATTGGCTGTTTTTGTTATTAACTGTAAGAGTTTGTATTTTTATTGTTATGTTGTGTTTTAATGTACAGCACTTTGTATCAGCTGTGGTTGTTTTAAGGTGCTGTATAAAGTATGGTTAAATTTAACCTTTAGCCTCTTGTGTAAAGACAAGCCACCATTTAATCTGCTCTGGCTGTTCATAAGTCCTAACATCTTTTGAAATAAACCAATATTAGTGAAATTAAGGAGAAGTGTTGCGTCATTGGTTCAATCATGTTATCAGATGTTTCAATAACACATTTTTGCCTCCAGTGCTGATCATACAGCACTGGAGGCAAAAATGTGGTTGACTCTGTTTATGGATGATGAATCTTATTGTGCTTCCTTGGAGTTTGAAAGTCAGATTGAATTGTAAATTATTCAATCTGATTTCAATATAAATCTGACCTGAAACACTGAAGTGGAACGAACAGGTAAAACAGATGGATTTCAGTAAGTTTTGAGAATCAGGACAAAATCAATTAACAAAACTTGCATTTCATCTAGAGAAATTTCTCAACCTTATGTATGCAAATATGACAAATAATGGTGTAAAGATGCTAAGGTGCAGGCTCCCAGTTACAACATGTTTACAAAAAAAATTACATTTCTAATTGACCTGACTCAGAACTTTGTCATCACCATCTGACGAAAATAAATATAAAATAAATTTAAATGACCCTATTAGTGATATTTTACTCAGCTTTACAGACAATGCTTCTCAAGAAACAAAATAAATATTATTTTAAAAAAAACAAAAAGTGTCCATCTGTTGGAGTTGACACAGAACTGAAGGTGGTAACTAACTAGTGAGTAAAAAAAAATACTTGATATATGTGAAATAATGTTATTTATGTAAAATACATTAAAATGAATTGACACATTTAAGTGAGATTTGTCAACAATTTCACTGAAAGTCTCAAAAACCGATGGAGTTGACAAAATGCCAAACTACCTCAATTTATATGATATTACTCTGAATGAGGATATGTTGTAGTTCATCAGGTCCTTTAAAGTATAGTAAAATTAAACTTTTATTTCACAAAATGTTTTACATTTTCAGTGTTAAGAAAATAAATGTAAAATATGCTAATTTTAAAAGTTAGCAACATGTCTTGATTGAAATAGTGTCATGGTGGGGTCTAGTTTTCGCACCCACATGCAAGGACACAATCAGGAGAAGCGTTTGATAAATAATATACTTTAATGAATATATGAGGGAGTGAGGAGATACAAGGAAGGAACCAGGTTTTCTGACTGTCAACGAAAGGAAGGTGGTGAGTTCAAGGGCCGTGGGAATCAACGGCACGGGTAGCAGGTAAGGTGTCTTACGTTCTGGAGGGTGCGGCAAGAGTCTTAACTGGTTTGTGTCATACGAGGGGGGTCCAGGCACCGGATGGCTGACGAGGTGGAGAACGTTGGAGGGCGGAACAGGCAAGGTCTGGCGGCGGACAACGGAGGTGCTGGCGTCCTACAGGCACCACCTGTAGCATCCAGGTGGGATTCCCCTGGGAAAGCACTAGGGATAGGGTAGTGAGCGACCCACAGGAAACTCCAGAGGCGTAGCCGTCGGGCTTAGATGGGTCCTGGTAGCTCCAAGGTTTCTGGAGATCTCGGAATCAACGGGTTCACCTAAACGAGGGAAACAGAACAAGTGATTACTCAGGGTAGATAACTCGGAGGGCCTTCTAGAGAAATGATTACCATGGTTAGTAAACACTCAGGCACTGAAGTGTTGGCCAGCCGCCTCTTAAATACTGTACAGCAGTCTTCTCCAAATAGACAACAGGTGTGTGTCCAGGGTCGGCAAACACCTCTCTCCAGGGACCCAGCCACCCGGCGACACCTGGTGGAGAGAGGGGGAAGCAGCAGGCGCACCCAACACAAAACCTAAGAAGGACAAACAAAACAAACAAAGCTAGGACCCTGACAAATAGCTTAATTATAGTTTTCAGATTAATAACTTATTCAGCCTTATTGACTTTTATGTTACCTGTAGTTATAACAGATTGTTTGCTAAGATCTTTTGAACTGCCCTTTGTCTGTGTGGGAAAGAATCAGAAGTTCCAGCTTTCACATTGATCTGTGAAAAGCCATAAAACAGCATGAGTTCAGGCCAGTGGAGGAGAAGCTCTGCTACCACTTTGTTTAGATAAAGGTGACAACTGGTGTTTGACCGAAAACTACAGAATTTGTTAAAAACTGTGAGCTGCGCTTAAGTAAATCAAATATTGAAGTTCAACTACATGCCGCGAGTGAAACTCCTTCCTAAAGGTGAAGATATATCACATATTTCAAAAGAAAATAAAAACGGGAGGCCGCGGATAACACAGGAAATAGCGCCCCCTTCACTTCCGGAGTGCAACTGTCCCATTTCCATATAAGGTATGAGGCTGACAGTGGTCCGTCCCCGCTCCTTTCTGTTTGCTGCAGCGAGGTGTACTTGGGTGTACTTGGAAAACAGTGGCACCTGTAGCACCTGTGACACCTGCCACCGGAAGTGCCATTAGTAAGTGCCGAAGTCAGCCGAAGTCAGCCGAAGTCCGTGGCAATAGTGGCAGCTCGCCCCGAAAACAGTGGCACTGTCACCGGAAGTGCCACTATGAGGTGCGGTGTCACGATTTGCGCCTGCTGTCTCTCCACTAAGAGGCAAAAAACAAAATTGTTTGATGAAGGAAAAGCCTTTCAGACTCTGAGCCCAACAGCACCAAAGTATTTTTTATATTATACTATTAATTTAATTTCACACAATTAACGAGGAAAACACGGAAGAAGCATTTGTTTGTTAAATACTTAATGAAACATATTTACCATGTTTGATGTTTGTTGTGATTGACATACAGTAACAAAGAACGAGATAATTATTCCAAGTTGGTCGTTTATTGAACATTCAGAAACTACAGCGGCTGTGATGCACCAATACAAAGGTAAAAAAAAAAGTTAAAACAACCCGAACAAGTGATCAACTCTAAACCACTCACACATTTTAACTCTCCGTCTCTCGCTGTCATTTAAGCACACCCGTTGCCATGGCAACCTCCTGCGCTCCACAAGCCGACTAGAGATTACGTTAAAAACATTCAGTCCCGATGCCAGGTTCTCAGGCTCGATATTTATTTTGCGATTATTAATAAGCCTCTCGTGAATGTGGTGTGTTGTGTCTTCTGGGCGTCCCGTACCAGAGCCAGGCTATGTACATGTCTGGTGTCCGGTCAGGGTCACTTCAGAATAATAAAAGATGCCGGCCGGCTAAAGATTAGCTGTTGTCAGAGTCCTCAATTATTGGTCTACATATTACTACAGTGAACAGCGGTTGATAACAGACCAACACACAGTTCATTTTAAACTCCTGTTCTGCTGGTTATTTTGGTAATGGAACCAAAACGCACAGAATTGCACAAAACCTTGTTGAAACAATAATCACTGAGATTATTATTATTATTGTTGTTGGGTCATTAATTTGAACATGTTCTGTTGATTTTTTTGTTGTTGTTATTTAATAAAGTTACTAAAGTTTTAAGCCAATCAGAGGACGTGCTGCTCTCAGCCTCCTTCAGTTTGTCACCTAATGCCGATATCGACTCAAAACCTTCCACCATCCATATTGCACCGCTGCTCTAGCAAAGCACGAAGAGTTCAGAAACAATATGAAATGGGAAAAAAGTTATTCATTAACTGATTAAGTCGTGTTTTAGATTGTTCTTGAAAAACTAATCAGTCACAGCTAATTAGTGGGCGCTCGCAGCTGCAGAGTGAACCCAATGACTCTTTACAGCAGACAGCCGCTCCTCTCTCTTGCAGATACTGAGTAGACCCGCTAAATCTTTTAGGGGGATGCAGTGCCCTGCCATACCCCCTTTACTTTCACCCCTGGTCGTCATGAAACTAACAGCAACAGTCTTCAGTCAGAAGCCATTTCAGATTCATTGGAATACTGACTACTACGACAGATCCTCCCTCCCAAAAGCATCATCCATAACAATTCTTTAAAGACATTTGGATGATATGAGTTACAACATTTTGATAAATGAAGTATTTATTAACTGCATTGAATAAATGTTTGAAGTGGATTAAAATGGATTAATGAACTGTAGAGAAAACTCAACGTGTTCCATCAGATTTAGCTTTAGGACAGGCACGACTTTTATTCTGGCTTCTAAAAAAGCAAACACTCACCAGCAGCTGTCAGTTAATGTGCAACATGCTATGAATTGGGATCTCACTTCCATCCATTTGTGTGGATGTTCCGTACAAATCAGCTGCTAAAAGCAGTTTCTAATGTTTTCAGCAGGCGGAACCAAAATCTCATGACACAGTAGCTCTGTCTTTTCCTCCCTCTGGCTGTGTGCTTGTCCCTGATAGATTTTAAAATTCAATCCTTTTCTCCTTGAGAACAGTTAACATGGAGCTGTGAATGATCAGCATGCATGACAAATGTTTAATCACCCACATTTCCTGGGATATTAATCTCAAATGAAGGCAACAGTTGACACTGTTAGATTAAGATGCATTAAGAGAAGAAGAAAAAATCTGCGTGTTCCCAGTATGAGGCCTAAGTACATTAAGACAGTCTGCCTCCCAAACCTGTGATAAACTTAATTTGATTTCTGTTTCCTTTCCGTGGTACTTTCTATCTCTCTCTCTCTCTCTCTCTCTCTCTCTCTCTCTCTCTCTCTCTCTCTCTCTCTCTCTCTCTCTCTCTCTCTCTCTTTCTCTTCCTTTCTCTCTCTCCTGGTTAGTGCTGAGGCAGCAGGGCCAGGTAACAGTAAGCAGGAGGGGATAGATAAAGATGAGTTTTGCCAAAAAGCAGAAGCAGATAGCAGCAAAAGCGTACTTATTCACATACGATATATAAGGCCTATAAGTTGGCAGCAGCCCAGCCAGTTATCCAGCTGGCTGGTGGAGAGGTGGGGTTGGGGGATTGGGTGAGGGAGTGGGTTACTTGGGGTTAAATGGAGCCAATCACAGATAGAAAAACAGCATTACACACCACATTAGGCATCATCTCACCACTCTTTCCTAGCTTCTGCTATTTCTCTCTCAGCCACTCTCTCACTGTCTCCAGGTGTGCAGCCAGCTGATAGTGTCAGCTCTATTTGCACATTCACTTGAAATTCTCCAGAACATATTCAGCTAACTTAATACTGCTGATCTGCTGCTTATTGCAGCAAACTAGCCAATCATTTACCTGACTCGCCAGTGAAATGGCTGAAATGCAAATTAAATAAGTTGCATTTAGACAAATGTGAACCTCAGAGTTGTTTCACGATAGCCCAACAATATATGTTAGGTAAATGGCTGCTTCAAGCAAAGCCATTAAGATAACACATGTATTTTATATTGCTGTTGCAATGCGGTAAACTACAGCCATATTGATCCACAACATAACTGATACAAGTACTTTCAAACTGAACTCACTCAGTACTAACCCATTTACTGTCATGGTTTTATGTAATTGTCCCACTCACATGCAGGAACACTCTCAGAACATATACAATTTTAAAGATTTATTGACAATCAAGAAATGTGAAAAGATGAGAGAGCACAGGTGTCCTGAAGTGTAGGTTAGAGGTCAGACCAAAGCACTGGGAAGAGCTGGATAAACAGTAGGGGCATTACAAAGACCAAAAGGCCAAATGACCTGTGGGGGTTTTGAAGGCAGTTTTCAATTCAGCTCCTTGGCTGACATGGACAAGGTGGTAGAGGCTGCGGAGGTCAAGTTTGGAAAAACTGGGTGCTTCTTAAGTAGGTTTGAATAAGATGAGGGGGAGAGGGTGTTTATTTTTTACAGTGATTTGAGACCTGTTGTCACTCTTACGGTGAGAGGGAGTTGTCATCACTAACAAAGAAGATCCCCATCCCCAGTGGGGAAGATGAGTGATGGATGATTCCAGCAACTACTGATTCATTGATGTATTTTTCTGTAGCGTATGTTCAGGATGGGAGATGTTGAAGAGGCGACTGGATGGGAGAGGAGCCTGGGAGGGGATTTATGTCACAGCTATGAGGACGACAAGGCCGCAGGGACACCAGGGTTAAAGCTGGAGGTTTGCAGGCGACTGAATCAGCTGAGAATAAAACTGGAATAAAATCCAGAGTTACATCAGGAGTGACTTTAAAAAGGAAAACAGAGCAAAGGTAAGTCTCAGTTTAAGTTCAAGTTACCACTGAAAGTTAACACTGTGTCATCAAAGGACAGCAGCAGACTCTTCTTACGCTCCACCTGATGAGGGTTGATGAGTCCAGCCAGCCATCCTCCCTGATCAGAGAGCCATTAGGCGGAGAACTGGATGAACTGACAGGAAGATTCCAACATTCCAGCATTTAAAAAAAAATCAAAAATAGAGCATTCAATTGGAGAAATTAATGTAGTCACTTCTATGAAGCTACAGATAACATGAACAGATTGTTTTGAGCCATTAACATCCTATTTTATTCCACCGCTGCAACTGGATAATTATCAAGCTCATCCTTTCTTAGTAAAACACATGCAGCAGCTGCAGTCGGTAGCTGACATTACTTTCTCTCTTTATTGAATGAGATAAAACTATACAACCTAAAGGGCAATTCAGGTCTCAGGTTTTGATGGTACAAGTCTCGGTCCAGTCAGAAGTCTTATTTTTGTATTTTTGTGACTTTAGTCCACTGCTTAAGAATGTATGGTCTTGACCTCAAGAGAACTTGCCTCAGTGCACAATACGTTAAATCATTCCTGTCTTCCTGGGTTTTCTTTCTTTCTTTATCATACAACTACTGTAAAATGTAAGCTCATAAACTAGGTTTAGAGATTGTGTGTCAATATGTGACTGCATTTAATAATTTTAATATTAATTATGACAAGTATTTATTAATACCAAGAAGTGGTTTGGCTGAGTAATTAACCATTTTTCAATACTTTTTGCATTTTGTGGTGTAAAACAAGAAACTGTTCTTAAATATGAAGTTGAACTCTAAACATTCAGCTTTTATCTGGAAGAAGAACCAGCCTCATGCCTACCTCTGGTGGTGGCTGGGTGGGGAGCGGAGTTCACCCTGAACACATCAGTCCATCACAATATTACGGAAATTATGTGAGTAATATATATTAACCTCCTGAACGGCACAAAACATAAGTGAGCTTGTCTTGTTTCATTCAGTCAACAGACACAGAACATGTCAGACTGTCAGAGATAAAACATCTAAATTTACTCTGGGAATTAGAAGTTCAAGCCTCTTGTTGATCTCTAAATGTTTAGTGAACAAGCATAGAATTTGCAGTAGAGTTGAACAATAGCAATTTGAGCTGATGAATAAAAGCTTCAAACATTCCTGTTATGTCAGCTTAGGTCAGTTACTGCAGAGCAATTTCCCGGTGACAGCAGGAAAAGAGCCGTATCTCCAAACTCCTCAGTAGGTAGACTGGACCTAATTGCACCTCTTTATAGCTTGATGCACTTTTGCTTGGTACCTGGAGCTATATTTGTCAAGTAAAGAGAAGGACAGATGCAAGTGTGCAACCATGGTAATGACAAAAACTACAAAGCGGTACAATTACCCCTGCTTGTATCCTCAGTATAGCATGTCGAAAGGGTATTTATCTAGCCACAAGACTGACTGCCATTCTACTTCTGTGATGTCTAGAGGAATCTTTCGTAAATAACTCAAACAAGACATAACAGCCCACTTCTCCCTGGAGGTACAGACCAAGTCCTCTAACTTGATAATGGAATCATGGATCTGAAGCTGGTGAGATCATCTCATCATGGTTTTGCTGAGTGTTTCTTAAAAGTCTGCTTTTAAAAATCACAGTGCAAAAAAATAACTGGCTCTGCAAAAACACAAATAATAACAGCATAATTACTTTCTGCACAGCTTTTTGTCTTCAATTGCTGCATATTGTGTGTTTTAATTCCTTTTACTCAAAATGTTGAAAAGAAATGAAAGGACAAAAATCTATTTGGCTTCACTTTTTTCCCCTTATTTACTGGAAAATTAGTCACAAAGAAATGTTCAGAAAACTGGAAAGATTTTAAAAGACAGCAACAATCAAACAACCCATGTAATTTGTCAGAATCAAGGTGGCATGGTGCTACAGTGGTTAGCACCGAGATCAGGAAAATCCAGGACAACAATCCTGCACTCTGCATTCTGAACCAGAACCAAACATAGAGAAGTGGCATTCAGCTTCTCTGCACCACAAATCTGGAACAAACTTCCAGAAAATTGCAAAACAGCTGAAGCTTCCTTTAAAACAAGATTAAAACCCCACCTGTTTGGAATAGCCGTTGATTCATGAAAGCTGGAACATTAATTTACATATTTAATGTATGTATATAAAAAGGTCTGTAAATTTCACAGTAAAAAATTGTAAAATACAACAGTTTCTGACCATAAAATCCAAAACATTTTATTACCATAAAAAATACATTGAATCACCTTCAGTCAACACTGCAAAATAAGTCTGTAAATTTACAGCAAAAAATGCTAAAATAGTTTTGGTTGCTGACTGTAATATAAAAAGCACTTAATTACTGTAGAAAATACATGGAATTACAATAACTCCAGCATATATTGCAATTGCAGATGATTTTGAAATGTAGAAAACAGAGAAATCTATTGTAAAAATCAAAGTAATTGTAAAATTCAGAACAGAAATATTGTAATATTGCCTGCAGCTAATTACCTTAAAATTAATGGAATTAATAAGCCAAAATTCAAAATTTTGCTGATGTTTTTTTAAATGTTTTGTTGGCTCCAGTGATCATTTTTTGAAAGTAGTTTGACAGGAAAGAGGGTTATGAGAGACAAGGAAGACATGTAGCAAATATTGCCAGGCCAGGCCTTGAGCCTGTGACCAGTGCCATGAGGACTAAGGCCTCAATAAATGCGTTGAGCTTCACCCCTGCGCCACCACAGCACCCCTTACTGATGATTATATCTATGATGTAAAACCATAAATCAGATTGTAACTAATTGCATAGATTAGAATGCTGGTGTGATACTTTGGTTTGTTTTTTAATAATTAAATCTATAATGACTTTGATATATCAAACAGAAATCTCAAAAGAAAACCAAGTATTGAACTGGCGATCCAACTATTGCAGGGCAAACTCCTACAACCAACACCACCAACATTTCATAATGATTAAATTATGTTTTTGGGATTACTTAATAGGCTAACCATAGATCTGTCATACATTTATAGAACTGTATGGTAGGCCCTGCTGCTTGGACAAAGGTGAAGTTGGGTAAAGGGTGATATCACCTAATTTTTTTCTACCGTCAGCATCTTTAATTTACCAAAAGGATATGGCCAATTTTACTAAGGGTAAACCACAGCTGCTGGTATCTTACCGTATTTTAGGAAAGATACATTTTACGCAATGTAAAAAAACATGTAGATTTTACGGTAAAATGCCGGTGGCTGGGGCTCCTGGAATTCAACTGTAAAAAACAATTATGGGTAAATTTTTTTTTTTTTTTTATTTTATGGTGGAATTTCGGCAACCCCAGCTGCCGGCGTTTTACCGTAAAATCTATGTTTTATTTTTACAGTGTATAATTATTATTCTTGATCATTTTGATGATGGTATTTGGCAATTGGTTATTGTTATGTTTTTAACTTATAAAGAATTTTGAACGGCCTTGTTGCTGATAGTTGCTGTACAAATGAACTTGACTGAAGTAGTCCTGAAGTGTTCACTCCCCTGCTCAGCTCCTTAAGATAAACTCACAGGAAGTCTGCTCTTGAGCTTTTGGTAGACAAAATAATTTCAGTCTATTAATATGCAAAACTGCTAGAGATTGAAGCTGTAATCACTGTAAGGCAAAAACTGCAAAGTATCAGATGAGAGGGCCCAAATATAAATGCTTCAGAATGTTTCTCTTGTGAGAAAAGTAGGATAGAAATGACTGGCTAAGGCTATATTGTCATCATAGCCTTAGTGTTGACAAACACTAAGGCTATGTTGTCATATTCCTTTAATATCACTGACATGAGACATCTGTTATTAGCTTCTATCATTTCTTACAATAAAATGGTAAATGGACTAAATTAATATAGTACTTTATCCAATCATTTTTGATCACTCTAAGCACTTTACACTAGAGTAGCGGTTCTCAACGTGGGCGGTACCGCCCCCCAGGGGGCGTTCAGAGGACGGCAAGGGGCGCTGGCGGACATTTTTTAAAAAAGGGGGGCGCTGGGATGCCTTTGGCGGGCGTTTGGTCGAAGGTAAACTTTATTGTTAATAATAAAATAATGGTCAGTGCAAAGTAGCCTGCAAATTATTTGGTGGGGGCAGTGGCGCAACTACACATTTT
>CAEGAF010153651.1:0-11769 GCA_903067075.1 Micropoecilia bifurca
TGGTGTGGGTGGGGGTGTGTGCGTGTGTGTGTGTGTGCGAGCGCGTGCGCGCGCGAGCGAGAGAGAGAGAGCGCGAGAGAGAGCGAGAGAGAGAGAGAGAGAGAGAGAGAGAGAGAGAGAGAGAGAGAGAGAGAGAGAGAGAGACATTGGAAGAAAGTCGCGCCCACAAAAACCAGCAGGACTTCGTCTATGAAACATTTAGCCTCTCTCCCTTGGAGCCACAGAGAACCGTACGAATTACAGTGGGATTCAATTGATGATGACCTTCCCAGGGTGCAGCAGGTGTGGGTCACTATGGTAAGCAGCTGGCAGGCAGCAATATAGCAATCTTATTCTTTGCTCTTTTTTATTGTTTTTTAGAGTTGTGATATTACTCCATCTAATCACACTGTAGCTTCTAATAAAACTCTCTGGTTTCCTTGTGGCTGAAAGATACACTTTGGAAAAACTATCTCTTATTTACAATGATCCTTTTATCACAGATAAAGAATCTGTGATTCCTCAGCAGCTTGTCATCTGTTTCATTATGTCATCATGGAGGTGGCAGCAACTACAGCAGACCGTCCAATGAGTGTTGCCTTGCCATTAAACAAATTTAGCAAAGACATGAGCAAAGATATTCGGTTAATTAAAAGTAATTCCTTTATGACACGCAAATGAACTTCCTTTTCCTTGTCTTCCAGAAACAATTACATGATTTTTAGTTTCCCTTTTTTGTTCAAAACACCAGAACAAAGCAGTGCAATCCCACTGACCAGGAAACTCACTTTTGTGAGAACAGTCGTTAAACCTAATCTTGTTTGTTTATTTGGAGAATCTTGTGACCCTAGTGCAAAATACAAATAATACAAATAATACCTACCTGTACTTATTTCCACAGCCCAGTAAAGCTAGACTAGAACAAAGCCACATTTTTCTTACACTCCATAGCTTACAATGTTAAAGCCTTGCAACAAACAAGATTCGTCACATTGTTATAATTATCAATGAAACTCACTTGAGTGTCCCCAGCCCCACTCTGACTTTATTGCAACTTCTCAACAGACCTCAAGACCTTCAAACATTTCACTTTACAATAAACTATTTAAACTTTGGCTCTAGTCCAGTGGTTCTCAACCTGGGTTCAATCGAACCCCAGGGGTTCGATGAGTTAGTCTCAGGGGTTCGGCAGAGCCTCTGCGGCGAAGATAAAGACACTTATGTAAAGTCATGATGACGCCCCGCTTTGCCATCACTTGCTGCAGAAGATCATGTTACATTGCTTAGCCAATCAGAGCTGCGGAGGAGCTCTGATTGAAGGTGTTTCACTCTCAGCATGGATTTAAACTTGTGTCTTTATTTACTTCAGCAAAGCTCACAGTGTTTACCAAATTCTATAGTCTAAATCTGCTCCTTATTCACATCTTTTGGGGGTTGGTACTGCCTCTAGTGGCGTGGGGGTGGTAACACGGCTAATATAATTACATTACTAAATCAGAATACCACAAATATTGGGGGGGGATAAGAAGGGTTCGGTGAATGCGCATATGAAACTGGTTTTTGAGGTGGGTTTTGTACCTCAAAAAAGGTTAAGAACCACTGCTATAGTCTTTCAAGCAGTTGAGTCAAAACCTCAACCACCTACGACAGCGTGCCACAAATTACATATCCAAGTACTGACATCCGCTTTTTGCACAAGAAATGATTTACAAATATCTGGCTTCTTTCTTTAGCAGTCAAAGTACTCGAGTGGAAGGCGTAAACATTCAGCGGCTGCCTGACCTTTTCTTCTCTAGGTAAAAGTCATCCTTATGAGGGTTTGGGAGACAAAAATGCAAGTGAAACCTAATTTGTAATGTCTTACACATTGAGCAACTTTGACAAAGCTTAGGTTTGTTTAAGATTTAAAGAAAACCTATCGATAAAACCAAAGCCCCAACAATTTTTGTTGTGTGTGACACAGATATGGTGGGCAGTGACAAAATGATGGATTGTTTGTTCTTGTAAATTTAAAAAAGGCAAACATTTCACAATGCCTAAAGTAAAACTTATTTGCTGATCCAAATTGCCTTTGCATGCACATTCATCTTGAGTGACTGGGTCTGACATATGGGGTAATGAGTTGAAAACTTTTGATCAGTTGGTTTTCAATTAGGATCAGGCGGTAATGCAGTAATAAAGCATATCATGGCATCTGAAACTAGCAAGTCACTATAAACACATCTTCCAATTTATTTTCTCGCCAACATCTTCTGTTATCTTGACTTCACAGTTTGTTTGCTCTATGATCAGCACACGAGTATAATCTGGCATTGACCTCTACATTTAATAAAGAAAAAAAAACAAATTTATGCATGAAATGCTAACAAGAAGTTGTGTCCTGTGGAATCCTTTTATAATGATATGAAGGCAAAGCAAGCGAAAATGCCTAAGAGTTGTTAGCAATACCTTTTATTTATTTATATTTCCTTTCAGCTCAATTTAATGCTATGCTGGTAGCATTCTTCAAGAGAAACATGTCCAAATAGTCATATTTGTGAGGGTTGCGTATGCCACAAGACTGAAATCAGGGAAAACATTCCCCATTCTACAGTTTTGCTCCACATGCTTAGCTGGAAACTATTCAGACCTGATAACATTAATATGATATAGAGTTCTGCAAAATGCTTTCAGATTTGACAGATAGATACTATAACATCATTTATTGGTATATCACTTTGTTCAATGATGCAGTAGGAATAAGAAACCATTTTTTCTGAGAACTCTTACATTACAAGCCTAAACAGAATAAAAATAAGAAAAAAGGATGGTTTTAATTTTGGAGATTAAGTTTTGGCTATTGTCTGCAGACCCCAAGGAAGCTGGAGGAGTTGTAATGAGTTTTCCTCGTTGATTTTTTCCTATTTGACTCTAGTCTAGACCGGCAGCTAAAGTGACTGAGAGTCCCTGAGATCCTTAGTGGAGAAGAGACAGACAGTCTGTCTCTGTCAGCATGCTCTGTTCCCCTCTCAGCAATGACCCTTCACATTTAATCATTCTTAGACAGACCCTTTGACCCTTCACCACGGGTTCGTACCTCGGTGCCCTTCTCACCTCTGCAGGCACACCCACGCACGTCAATTCCCCAAATCTCCCAATCCATACACACGATCCTGCTTTTTCTCTTTCCCCGTTCTTCTTTTCAATCATCTAATTTATGATGCTAAAAACATAATTAAGTGTAATCTACCAAAATGAAAGCACTAGCGGGAAATGGCAACGTCTTTTCCTTTTTTCCACAAGCTTCAGCTGTAATGAATGGTGGGGGGGGAATCACAATGCGAGGAAATTTGTGTGAGAGTGAGTTGAATAATGGGCACCTGTTAAACGATAAGGGAATTTTCTTTGTCTTTTTAAAAAAAAAAATATCATAATTAACCGGAGTTGCAGGGGTGGATAAATATGCTAACGGCTGTTGTTTTGCTTATGTAAGAAAATGACTTTGGAGAGAAGGAGGAGGGACGGTGTGATGAGGGCCAAGCGCACCGAACAGCACAGTGATTGAACGCAGAGGGGGAAATAATCACCACACTTTGTTCAATTTCAGCCTTTACAGGTCATTTAAAATTTTATCTGATGTTACTAATAGGCATCAGGCAATGGACGGGGTACTAATTTGATTGAATAATGAGCATAATTAGGTTTTAATAAAGAAAGGAGGCACACGGAGTTGGTGAAGGATCGCTGTGCCTTCTATTTCACAGTGCATTTACATTTCTCATTGCCTCTGGAACTGGGCCTTTTGACAAGAACTTTTTCTTTAAATAATATCTCCAAAAATGCCACTTATCAAAAGGCGCGTGCTTATGTGTGACCTGAAATAGAGCAGAATGTTTCTGAGATAAAATATGTACAAGGACAAAATGATTTCTTTTTTTTCTTTTTTTAGTATTACCAAACTGTGGAACAGGCTTAAGTTTAGCCTCACAGGTCAGGCATGTTTTGAACTTTCATTCTCTGAGACCACCACACATTTTCTATATTTATTTAAAAAACTAGCTTGGTTTGGCTACATTTTAGAACCTATCCTCATTTATATTAATTTCCTTGTAGACTCCAGCTGTCAGAACGTCAATGCTTTTTTTTTTTTTTAGTAATTTCTTGTGAAGATGTGCATTTTAAACCTGCAGTCAATTAGCTAAAGTCAGGGTTACATTATCCAGTTCTGTTATCAGCTCTGACAAATATTTTTTGTGAACAAATATGCACCAATACCTGCTGAAAGGCTAAATTGGAGTCTTGTGTCTTTTGATGCACCGACAACCTACGAGAAATATCAAGGAGTGTCAGTTATCATAAAGCATGATAGACATCTGATTATTGTTTATTTAACATGAATACCCATAACTGGCTTTCCACTCATTTTTTGCACGATGTCTCTTTAAATTCTGTATGAATCAAATCTGCTGAAGTAACAAATCTTGTCGTTTGGCTGAACATTTGAGTCCTGTGCAATTTTTGAAGCCATGCTGCGCACGTCGAGTTTGTGGCTTGTCAGCTTTGAAACAGTGTTTTAGTTAATATGTTAATGCTGTCTTTCAACCAGCTAACCAGAAATTCACAGCAACAAGCTGCATGGAATCATTTCCATATAGACAGAAAACCCCTGCCTCTTTATCTGCCATCGAACTTAACTTTAAACAAAAGGAACAAGACAGAAAAACAAATTTTTAATCATAACTTTTTAAAACTTTGGCATCACTGGTACTAGTAATCACCCAGTGCCAACCTAATTTTTGTATTTGTGTGTTTATGTCCTCTGAAATGCTTTAAACTTTAAATTGTTTTATTATAGACCCAGCAACACACTGCGAAAAGCATCGCCACACAGCATCACCTGAGTATAAAGTGACTGTATAGCAGTTTATCATTTGATTGATGAATTGGTTTAAGAGAGATTTTAATTTAAAAAAAAAGTGGTGACAAAACAAAAACAATCAAATAGGCTAACGACGTTAGTGGAAATATCCTGGAAATATAAACGCGTTACAAAACCAAATCGGTCTGAACTCATAAAGAAAACAAAAGGTTATATGAACTGTGAGTGCAATATTAACAGTGGGCCCTCGCCTATCACCACCAGCCACAGGCGAACAGAGGATAATATTGTGTGCCAGCTGCAGCTGCTCAGAGGAAGGCAGCTTGCTTTTTGTATTTCCCTTTCATCACTAAGAAAAAGAATCCGACGCCGGTTGCCAGACACCGAACACGCTCTTGTTTTTCTGAGTTCTTTTTCACCCGCAGCACATGCTCCACCCATGCCTCTCCCTGCACTTCATCTCCAGCGTCCTCGTCCTCCGTCCTCCACTCTGCATATACCCTCCACATGCCCCCTTCCATCCCTCCCAGTGGTCATCCCTGCTGCCTTTTGCTGTGCATTTTAAAAAGCATCCATCTTTACAGCGCCTCCACGCTGCTTTTCATTCTGGCAAACTGAAGTACGCATCTTTCATCTATGAAGCAGACTGACCTATATTCTCAGGCTGGCCCCATGCAGCCGTAGTTGTAAGCTTTGTCCTGCTGCTTCTGCCCTCAGCACCAGGCAGCGGCCGTGGGTGTGGTACCCAGGCAGAATTAGAATGGGCACTGCATCTCACAGACTCGCCTTTGAAGAAATCTATCCCGCCTGTCTCGATCACGCTGGACTTAAAAGCTGAAAATTACCCAACTAAATCACATCGCAGGAAGAAAGAGAGAGAACAAGTAACACCGACCGCACCAGTGGCAGTATGAATATTTAAAAACTGTAGTTTTGTGAAAGGAGCTGCTCTATTAAATACTCCTCGCTTCTGAATATAGGTCAACGCCTTTCTCAGAGAACGTGGCCCAGTTTACCTGTTTTGTTTTTTTTTTTTCTTTCAGACATAATTGCATGCTCCAATATGGTTCAACTAATTATTGCTTGTTAAAAAAAACTTCTGTGGACTCATAAATACACAGTCAAAATAGATCAAATGGAACATAAAGATGTGTCAGTAATGAAGCTAATTTGCTAATAAAAAATGAATTTCTTATTAGCTCCTTGTTGCTCTTGACCCACAATTGGTTGCATATAAATTGTTTTGGGTTTTTTCTTTTTTTGTGGTAATTTATATGCAACCACACTTGCAGTAATCAAGGTCAGTGGGTCGGAGTTTCCCTGCATTCCTGCTGACACAGTAAGCATCCACAATATCTAAATATACAGACTGCTATTCAGACATCTTTGTGAAGAGTATAATCTAAAGGACTCACATAGGATTTCAACAAATGCACATGATGTCCACTCATATACACATTTAGAGAAACCATCATACCTTTTGCATCCATATTTTGTTGGACTGAATTTGTCAAATTTTATGCGTTTTTTTTTTTTTTTCTTTCTTAGGGATTTTATGTGACAGGCCACCACCAAGTTGTAAATCATTGTGAAGTTACAGCAAAATAAGAGTTTTGGGTTGTTTTTTTTGTTCTTTTGTCTAAAAAATGTGATGTACAATTGTATTCAGCTCAACTGAGTCAACATTTTACAGAGCCATCTTTTGCTTCCATTATAGTTTTGTCATTACTTCTTTTAAGAATAGGTTAAACCAAAGCCAGACTGGATTTCTGGGGTCTACAATCATTTTCAAAGAGTCACAAATTCTCAACTGGATTCAGGTGTAGACCGCCTGGACCTTAACACATAAGAGGCTGTCCAATTCAGGTGTCAGATTTTGTTCAGATTTTGATCACAATTCAAGAAAGGCACAAATTCCACACACTTATGACAAACATAGAACTGCAGTAATTTAGTAATTTCCTTAAAATATTTGCCATTTACTTTTGGCCAAGCAAAAGTACAGAATCCCCCCATATTGTAACTTGTTTTTAAAAAAATCTAAGATAATCTGTGACAAAAGTTTGGACACCACTGACCTAAACTATGGCATTGTTGCTCCAAATGTAGGGTTAGGATCATGGATCTGTTGGAACACGAACCAACATGTTCCAACAGGGTGTGCTAAAGTTTTAGGCTGCACATAACATATTTCATCAAAGTGAAATCCAAAGGGTATTAATTCCTCTGCAGGCAATTTACAGTGTTGATAAAACAGACTTCTCTCTCTTTTTTTTTTTTTTTTTTAAAGATGTCACTGTAATTGTCAGTGTTTTGGCTTTTGTCCAATTTCTCACCCATCAAAACAAACCAAGAGAAATTTCCTCAGGATCCCAAGTCTTTGGAAAGTATCAGAATTTCACATGGTGGATTTTAGTGAGCACAAAAGATTTAAGATACAAGCCATGCAGGTAAGGAGGTGCTGCAGCACTTCTGCATACAGACAGATATATATTTAATGTTCTTCAGAAGCACCTAGGATTTATTTGAAAACTGCAAAATTACTCTTTTGAAAGGACTAATTTAATTATTGCAGTATCTGCATCGTGATCCATATCATCAGCAAAGTAAACGGGGGAGAGACAAAGTAAAGAAAGAGCTAATCAAGTGCTTGGTTCTCTGAGAAGTAATTTGTTTTGCAAATATAGTCGCAGAGATGCTGAGTCATGGTTGTTCCCACACCCCCAGACAGTGACCTCTCTTTCAGCTGAGGACAGGTGCCTGCCCCTTCCCTCAATGGCAAGACCCTTACTAAAAGTGTCTCACACACACACAGCGTATCTGCATGCATACAAACACACCGGGCGACTTCCGGGTTATTGGGTCACCCTTACATTCACAGGCCAAGCTGTCATGTCGGGCTTTATTAAGAGCCGGACTGTCTGGAAGATTTAATTAGCGTGGCCGGGGTGAGGCGAGTCCCCTGCGCAGGTTTCTGCTGAGGTCTAATAATTTGTCTCTGACTGGAGCTGGGCCACGCTCGGTTAAGAGCTGACAGCAGCGACACAGACGCCAAGTTTTCCCAGTTTGGATGTCGCATTCCAACAGCGGCCAGATACACACAGCAAATACATTTTATTCATAATACCTGATCCAAAGTAGAAAAGTTGTTTCACCCCATTAATATTCCTGACACGGGAGTGTGTAACATACCATATGCTAACGGGTTTCAATGTCAGACAATAAAAGAATCTGTTCTTCTCGTTATAATGCGGTGTAACGTTTTTATCATATTATATATACCATTAAGGACAAGATTGAACCAGCCGCTGCTATTATGAGTGATCTATCTGAATGAATAACACTTGGTTCTCCAGAGACAACTTTGTCTTTGATGTAGCTGCCAGCCCGCTTGTTGGATGACTGATCAGCTGTTTCTGAAATGGGAACAAGAGCCTTTCAGGGATTTCAGCTCAGCAGCCACAGGCAGATGGTGTTTTCTGCACACACACAAACATGCGCGCAAGGATAGATGTACTGTTCCAGAGAACGCCGAGCTTACATATGTACCACATGCATGTACAAGCACTTACACTTGCAAATAGAGGAAAAAGTCAGTTATCCTAACCGACCCTGACAGATTCACCTACACTGCAGCTTTCATAAGGCGCAACAGGTTCAACATTGCTAATGAAAAGGAAAAGAAAGGGGAGGGGACTTCTTTTAGGTTTTAAATTACCTCAGGTATATAATTGATTAGTGAGACGAGCAAATGAAATGGCAAAACGGTTGTGTAGACTCTGTGGCAGGACGGCTCTAAGAGCCTGTTATGTTTTGAGCTGCTGGACGTCAGAGACCATTTCTGTTACACATTAGTATTTTGCACACACAAACACTGACATACCATACACAGACATGGCTTGTTTCCAAAATACATCGTCAACTTTGTCAGCACAAAAATCGACAGCTAAAACGGTGTTATTCGCAACTCCTTGCCAGCTTGTCCCACGTCGTTGCTTCTGCAGATGCACCTCGGTTTACGGACAAACACCTGAGAATACAAAGCAGGCAAGCCATGCAGATAAGGTACAGACGGATGATGTATGCGAACTCGCCTGCTTGTTATTGTATCCATCCACAGGCATTCTAGCAGAGCAGTAACAAGCACCAACAGCCAAATGTGGGCGTTATAAGCTTTTATCTGTGTCGGATATTGCGAGTCGCATAACGTCAGGGGTGTCTCCGGTCACTAGCTAAGGGGCTTAGCCAGCTGGTCGCCTGTGACCTGTTAAACAGCAGATAAGCCCTCTCAGCACATCACCTGGTGAGCTTTGAGCGTGCCACAGAGAAGATTAAAACTGTTGTAAAACTTTCAGAAGTGTGAAACGGAAACCACAGTGCGCCAGAAGTCAAGGTGAAGTTGGATGGAAAACGTGGGGGATGACCAACTAATGGCGTGACTCGGAAAGAAACCACACTTTTTGTCTCTGCCATCAGGCAGACAGACCTGGGTAGGGATATTGATTTTAAAATGGAGGATAATGGACTAATCAGACAAAAATGGAGCTCTCATGGTGAATGTGTGTATGGTCACTGTGGGGATAGCTCAATATTATAGAATGAAATTAATCTATATCCAAAGAAACATCCATACAGTAGGGGTCCTAATGGGAGCACATTGACGGCCATCCGCATTTCTGTGCTCATATTCAGAGTGGAGCGGAAGGTCATGACCCCCAAACTGTCTGATCCAATTTAGACAGACGGATGTAGGAAAGAGACAGTGTTGGTGCACGTGAGCTGGAATGAGATCCAACCGAACGCAGAGTCACGGTTCAAACCTGCAGCCTGGGCTGGCGGCCCATCCACTGATTATGCCGTGTTGCTCACTGATGTTGCTTAAACTCACTTTGCTGCGATAGCAATTAAACACAGCACAAATCCAAAAGCCACTTCTAGATTTTAAATTGAGGAGTAAATATGGGACGTTTCTCATGCTTTCGAAATCCATCATTAAAAAAAAGCTGGACATACATGAGGTTTCTACAAACAATCTGGACTACGTTTACAGAAGATGGCACCTAGATTAAACTTAAAATTATTTTTCCTTCCAGTCTCATTTACATTTTACTCAAGATTGTCTGCATGGAGATGGAGTAATGTATTCCTGTTGTTGCTACAGTGTCTGCTCCAGTTTTGAGCTGAGGATGCTATTGTGGCGTGACTCGCTCTCCACCGTTGTGTGCGGCGCAACTGAAGGTGTCTTAATGCCTGCGGCAAACTGGCACACTCAGCAGATGGGAGAGAGACTGATCCCTGGTTTGTTGACAGTGCACTTAAACACGGATGTCTGTGTATGTGTGAAGAACCTCACATTATAAACCATCTCCGGCGAGCAGTAAATAAATCATAAACAGTTCGTTCATTTCTCGGATCGTGCCTCCTTTGTATGTGCTCGCGTGTGGCGGACGGAGGATTTCCACAAGCTTTGCACCTCGCAAGTATGGAGGTTAATACGTGGATAAATTATTTACTTTCGTCGGAAGCGTTTTCAATCTGTCGGCGCAAGAATAAAAATGGAAATGTGCTCAATGGGAGGGAGATAAACACAGGTGTGTTATTTTGGACGAATGAAATTCACGTCTCCATCTGATAGGAGGACGGAGGAAGTCGCGCAGATGGGGCGGTGGAAACCATGACGGGGAAATGGAAAGGGATGACGTCCGTCATGAATGTTTCATCAATCTCTCAGAACTGTGAAGGATTCATCAGACCCAGAGGGAGGTCGCTGGCCTTCCTACCACTCCCTCCTGCTCAACTGCTGGCATCTATTTTTCTTCCTCTTGCTCTCTTTTTACGCACGCATACATATACAAGAGGGTCACACATGAGCGTAGACGGAACGAGCTGCAGTGTTATCATCATCTGACTTTTCATTTACCGGCTCTATTAGCCCCATTACCCTCTCAGCCAGACCCTCTGCTTGCCCTTCTGCTCCCTTTTCACAGGAAAACCGCGATTATCACTCTGAAACTCATCCATTTCAAATGTATTCAGCTGCTTCCTGCGACTTGGCTGAATATGTTAGAAGCCGGCTGACGTGTCTACTTGCTGGCTGGCAGGCTGTCTACCCACTGAAGCTTGCTGGTGGCTACCTGGCCTGTTGTTATTTAAGGTGCCTAAATGATGCATCCTGGCGGCAGATGGCTTGGCCGGCCGGCAAACATCCCTCCGTGGTTTGATGCGCTCATTTCTATCACTACTATACCCTGAAAACAAGAGCTGCTTGTATCAGACCATGGTTCTAATCAGAGACACATACCATACCAATACTCACGCATACATACACACAAAAAACAAAAGATTATCACTAATTATGTTTTGCGATCCTTCATGTAGATCAAAGCAAGTCGGTATCAAATTGGTCACATTCATTACCAGCCATGTTTAATGCATAGCAGATATTCTGAGGCAGGGTGGTATGTTAATGAAGTGAGAAGAACGTTAGAATAGAGCTAATTAAAATTCAAACGCATGTGTGTATGTCGGGGGTGGGAGGGCCGACGACCGTGTTTGTTGAAATACTCAGCCGTGTTGCATGTCTGCTGTAGTTAACTTTAAATTAATTGTGTGTAATTAATCCGAGCGCGCTGAAGGACAACCACTGGGTTAGGAATAAGCCAGCAAAAAAGCTAGACCCTCTGTTACCACTGTAAAGAAAATGATTTCTTTGACAAGACGGCCATGTTTCTAGTGTAACCAAGCAGGTCAAACGGCTTGCTTAAAATATACATATATATATATATATATATATGTATATATATATATATATATATATATTTTTTTTTTTTTTTTTTTTTTTTTGTTTGTTAACAAACAAACAAAACCTTGTTACATCCAGCCAAACCTCAACGGAAGACAACAAAAAGGACCAACAAAAAAACAACCAAAGT
>CAEGAF010153654.1:0-40356 GCA_903067075.1 Micropoecilia bifurca
AAGCTCGCAGTCCAGGACAGGCAGCACGGCAACACATTAGCACGCAGCTAATACCGGTAGCAACTGTTATGACGGCACATATATATATAAAACAAATTTTATAAAACATGTTTTATATATATATATAAAACAAATGGACATTTGTTTTATTTGCATTATATATATATATATATACATGTATACATATATATATACATATATATAATATATGTATATATATATAATGCAAATAAAAACATTTTTTTATAAAACAAAATATTGAATGGGTTTGTCCTAAAATCCTCACAAGTCTGTGATTATTCTTATTTCGTATGTTTATTCAGTTTTTTCTTCTATCCAACTTTCCAATAACTTGCTTGCATACAACACTATGTGAACCACCAGCTTGTTTAGCAGTTATTTTGGAAGGCATCTGTCAGGTCATCCAACAATTTATGTAATAAAAAAAAACATTGGATGTAAACCTTTTTTATATATACAAGAATCAGTATTTTGGATTTTATTTAGCTGTAAGCCATCCAGTTGATCAAAAAGAACAGATGTAAATAAAACAAGAAAAAATATTACTAATAAGTAGATCCTCTCATTATGCTTTGTCAGTTCAGCCCTGGTGGGTAAGTCATTTTTCTTTAAACTGACTCAGTGTTAAGCCCCTACAAATAAGTATCCTTTGTTCAAATATGAATAAATGGCAAGATGTCTTTTGTTGCGCTCAGCAGCACCATATAAATACATTTCACAGCCTGCCACAGCATGACTCACCTTCTCCCCCATTGTGTCTCTATTCATGCTCATCAGCCCCATTCAGATGACCATATGGGGGAAACAGTGGCATCAGATCTCCTCCAGAGAATTCATTAGCAGACCTGAATTGTACATTGGCAACATCCTTGTATCTACTTGAGGTGGCCAGTGAGGTTCGGGCTTGTGGGCATCCTGAGGCAATGATGCCACAACTTGCAGCAGCAGACAAGTAATTGGACTGTTTGTCAGAGAAGTGGAAACTGTGACAAGACGCTTGGCGAGTCCTCAGCAACGACTGCGATACAGAAGGTAAGCGAAGGACTTTTTGTAGCCATTATAAACTGTTGACTGTTTGTAATGACGATTTAATTGTCGCAATTCGACTGGATGGCTGAGGTTAAACAAATCCCAGAGATATGAGGAGATTTTGTTCTCGCACAGGGAGACGACATGATGCGCAATGTATAAAACACAGCAGATAAAGAAATACTTTAATGCTTAGCAAATGACCAAACAGAACAAAAGCAGTGGTAAACATATTTTGCATTCAATCAGGACAAATAAATATTTCATGTACATATGCCTAATAAAATAGATTTGTGTTTTTAATATAGACAAAACAAAGTCTAGGAAGCTTAATAATTCATAACTTATACAATATGTACATATTTAAATAACCCATCGGTCTGACGAGCGGTTTTCTCTGTTTCTACATCAGTCTCTGTGGGCTAACAGACACTGCAGGTCATAATCACGAGCCACAAATGCTTGGTATATCAGGTCAAGTTAATCCTCATCAGGAGCCAAAGGCATTTGTAGTTTGGCTGTGGCTGCAGGAACCAACTTGGCAGATGAACGGCCTCACTAACTCATGAACACCTTGGTTAGCAAAAGTTTGAGACGAGGCTGCTGGGTGATGGAATGTGCATCATATTCACTGCTTTGCAGGGAAACCCTTCTGTTTTCGCCTGAGTATTCAGAAGTGGCTGCCCGTTATTTCCTCTTCACGGGTGAGATTTTCATGTCCTTTCTTGCTGATCGTCTGTGCAGCGTCACATCGTCGTCATCTCCCGTCTGTTGCTTGGCAAAGTTGACAAACACCTGAACAAAAGAGAAGTTCATTCAGAAAGCAATCAGAGGTATTTTGGGTCACTGACTTTGCACCAACTCCTCATCGCAGGCATTAATTTAACATTCCCGCCAATGACTGGATTGGAATCGTATGTAGTGCCAAACAGAAAAAGAAGCATTAGGAGGTGTAAGTTCAGCTCTCACATATTAATTATTAAAGTCATCTTGCAATGACGTCCATTGTCTATAACCGCGTATCCCTGAAGGCTTGTGCAGGTTGCAACAGAAGTGAAAAAAATGAGCAAAATGAATAATAATACAATCTTTCATGTTTTAATACCAGCATCCTTTGACCTCATATTCACTCTCCGCAATGCAAAGCTAAAGTTCTTAAACACTTTCTTGTCAAAATGCTCGTCTGCTGCTCAAAATTGTCTGGATGGCAACACACAAAACAACTTCAGTTTTTGTTTCTTGCACATTCAAGAACTTCATTCAGACTTCAGCCACTTTTGCAATCTTGAAAACACCAGAACAAAAAAAAAAAATCAAGTGTTCAAATATGGCAATGACATCAACAGGCGTATGCATCATCCTGAATCAAACACTTTGGACAAACCGGAGTAACAAGTAAAAATGTAAAAAATGAAAATGCCATGTGTGTTTTTGAGAACAGGCTTACAGCATGAAAATAAAGTGTTGGTTTACATGGATGAACTCTGGTTTCAAAGGATCTGTGGTACCTATGAAGACAAAAAAAACCCCGTCCTCTTTAATGAATTTCAAAGTTCACAGGCACAATTTGAAAAGGATATCAAATAAAAGCCAGTTTGCACAATTAAGTTCATTGATGTAGTAGGACTACGTAAGTGGTTTTTGGCATTTGTAATCTAGTTTGAATGTACAACACAATACTGTAAGTGATCTATTTTCCTTAAAAAAAACTTATATTATCTATATTTCCATTCCACACATTAGTAGAAAATAGTTATTTTAAATTATTTGTCTTTAGATGTCTTTCCAGATCAGTAATTTCCATGTGCATTAATGGAGCACCCATCTCTTAAACATAGGAGGAAGGAGGAGGCGTCCCCACAAGGTATATGAAGACACCAAGTCTTGCCCAAATGTAATGTTTTGCCTGTAAATGGCGTGGACCTTGTAGTCTCTAAATGACTATTTATGCTTCCTTTCTCTATTTTTTCCCAGTGATGCGTCACAAGAATCAATTTTGAGATTTTCTGAGTCTAAATTGTTCCCGAAAGCCAGAACTGAAAGTGATCAAGTGAACTAGTTTTCCCAACACAGTTATGAATTAGGTTTGCGAGAACATTCTGTAATTGTTCATTCGATGCTCAGTTACGTCTTGTTAGCAAGCATCTGACAGCAGCTCATGAATTTTTAACACATTGCAATCTTTTTCTTTAAAAAAAAAAAGCGTAATTGTTTGTGTTTTGATTGCCACATCTCAGCGTTACCTGGTCCAGTGTTGTCTGGGAAACAGAGTAGTCTTCGATGCTGAGCCTGTCTTTATTGGCCACCACCAGCTGGAAAATCCTCGCCAGGGAGGATGAGGCAATTTCATACTGCAGCGTGTTGTAGTGTTTCTCCCGCTGAACACAGCCGGGGAAGGAGCTCTCCATAAAGCTCTCCACAGGCTCCAGGTCTGGACACAAGCCTGCTTTAGCTGCCTTGATTTTCATTGTCACAACGTAGCCGTCTCCAAATCTGGGTTTGAGGAAACAAAGCACAGAAACACTGCATACTGCTTTCTTTGGTGGCTGCAACTCTGAACATTAATGCTTCTGTCATCTATAACATGATGGTAATTAAATATATATATTTATTAACACTAGCCTCAGACTTACAGTCACAGATTGGAACCACAGTTATTGGGTAAGTAGGAAACAAACTGTTACTTGTATTTGAGGTGCTGGATGGTACCAAGACACTTGAAGGTCCCGTTGACCATGATGGCCAGTCGGGTGCATAGAGCTTCACACTCTTCCATGCTGGTGGAAAACAACAGCAATCCATCGTTATTCACGTCTGCGACCTCCGTCGCCTTGTCACACCACAAACTTTAATACTTCTTATTAGAGTTTTATGTAAAGGATGAACACAAAGTAGTGCATTTATATGAAGTGGAAGGAAAATCTTTAGTACACATTGGTTTTAAAGTCATACCACAAAATCTCAATTGGATTTAAGTTTGCATTCTGACTGGGCCTTTGTAGCAGAGGAATAATGCTTTGTTCTAAATTATTCCATTGCTGACTTCTTGGATTTGTTGTTCTGCTGAAAAGTGCAAATTGGGTCTCTTGACTACTACTCTGAATAATGATGTCCTGTTCCAGCCTGTCAGTTTAGATAGACAGCAGGATCCTGGTAGGCTGTGGTTCAAACTGATATTGTTTTATAACCAACCCCAACTTCACCCCGACCTTTCTGCTGTCTTCTATCTCTTAAATGCTATTTGTTCATTTATATGTCAATAAATTTAATTATTATTGACAAGTTAATTCATTATGTGAAACATAATATACAGTAATTACATAAACAGATTATTTTCAGCTTACAAGTAATGAGAACACATTTAGTTGCTTAGAAAATGTGTTTAAATGAGATCGATTAAAGAAAACATTTTAATAAAGAAATGTGAACCTAATAAAAGTTTGTTTTATACAGGGTTTAAGGTGTTTATTTTGAAAGGTAGCAAAGATGAATGGAACAAATATCCCATTTTAAGGAAATGTACATGTATATTGAAAATAAATGACTCGCAAATGGATTGAATTTCCTCCTTAGGTGAGTTTTGTTATACTCGTTACACTCGAAAAAAATAAGGGGATTTTTATGGGACTTTTGTTTTTGTTAAAATGTTAATTCTACATAGAACTTTCCTTCCACAAACAATAATATCTGAATGTTTTTTCATGCTTTTGGAAACAGGCTAACTGTGCTTGGTTAGCTGCTGACACATATTCGTGGGCCAAGATTTTGTTTCATCACAAGGTTTCGAACCTGTGTGACGTGAGCACAACAGCCCTGCCGTCCTGAATCACACTCATGATGGCGTTCCACAGAAAGCGGCGAGAGTGCGGATCCATCCCAGTCGTCGGCTCATCCTAAAAAAAAAGAAAAAAAGGTGGAAAAAAAAGGAAAACAGCCACAGAACAAACAACAAACTTGTCTCTCTGAGCACATAGCGCCACACAAACAGAGACCAAGTCCTTATCTCTATCAGCATATGGCAAAAAATCACAGATTTATGCCAGTTTGAACTGAACTGCGTCGTTTTTGTGCCAACATATAAAACATTCCAGGCCAGGCCTGACTGAACCCATATGACCTCCCATCTGGATCCATACACTATTTTATTGATACATTCCTGCATAAAATCTAAAAAAACACAAGCAAAGGGCTCTGCAGCTTGTCGTCGTTGGCTCCCCTACCAGCAGGACCAGCGCAGGGCAGCCAATCATTGCGATAGCTGTGGACAGTTTACGCTTGTTGCCTCCGCTGTAAGTTCCTGCGCTGCAGCCAGCGTATTCGGTCAGGCCCAGCTTCTGGATGCCCCACTCTGCCACCTGCAGAAGAAACAGAATCTAAGTTCAGAGGCCACTTCAATGCATCACTGACTGATTCCTTCCCAAAAGAATATGCCAAAAAAAAGGAAAAAAACAGGGATGGAGTAAACAAAACATGAAGAGAAGATGGAGGTCTTTGCCATATGTGTAGCAGAGTAGAACATCCTACGGTGCTTCAATATGCGAAGCAGCTGGAGTCCCACTTACTCTGGGGATCTCTGATTCGGGGACCCCTCTGAGCCGGGCGTAGAGGTAGAGATGCTCCCTGCCGGTAAGAAGCTCATCAATGGCATCAAACTGGGGGCAGTAGCCCATGTTCTGGTGCACGTCTAGTATCTCCGTCAGGATGCTGCCGATATAAACACAACTTGAGATACTGCAGGAGCTTAAGTGATATGAAACATTTTTTAGGTGGCATTAGCTGCATGGAGACAAGATGCAAATTTCTACATTTAGAAATGTGTCAACACAACATCGGATTCAGGGTGTCAAAAATCTAATTCTCTCTCTCCTGATTAGCACATGTTCGCTAGTGTTTAGAGACGCGGGTCAGTTTCATTATCAGATGGTGTCCAAACGGTCTAATTCTCAGAGATTCTGTAGGATTCACCCAGCTGGATCTACATGCAGGATGAGCCAAGAGCACCAAGCTTTTGTCATTACATAGAGCACTGAAAAAAATATTCATACCCCTTAAATTTTTATGTATTTTGGGGGGGATATGTGTATCATATTTTGAGTGCGGTACACAGAAACAACGTGGTGAAAATTACGACATAAAAGGAAAATCATTTGGCTTCAAGTACTAATTTAATTTCAAGATTTGTCAGGTCTAATATGCATGACATTTTATCTTACAATTTGAAAGATCTACTAACTTTTAAAATGTCTTATAGATGTGCATTGCAAAATTGCTAAGGTTTGTACATTTTTTATAATCTAATTTAAACTTGTCCTCAACTTTTTCCCTGACCTATGTGTTTTTTCCCCCTCGGTCTTTGTGACGCTGTTTGTTCATCAACTTTATCTTACAAAACCTCTGAAACCTTGAGATTGAATACAACACAAACACTGTTTACAAAATGCATTATTATGAAGACGATTAATTGGTTGCATTACGTTGTGTTTATTAGGGTCAGACTAAAAGGAGCCCAATGCATTCTGTAGATTTCCATGTGTTGAAAATGTTGAAAATCTAATTTTACAATTATCCACTACTTTTTCTTGGTCTATTTTATAAAATTCATTTAAAATGTATGTAAGCTTGTGGGTCAGTTGGTATAACTACATTTGCAAGGAACTGTGTCTGTTTTAAAAGAGTTTGTTTTGCTTTTTTAAGCAGGGACAGTAATGCCTTTATTACTCAATAACTGAGCTCCCCTTACCTGTACCCAGCCACAGTAGCGTCTCCAGAGCTGGCATCAGTGTCACCCGTCAACATTTTGAAAGTTGTCGTCTTCCCAGCTCCATTAACTCCCAGAAGGCCGAAACACTAACAACAACAAAACGACGCCATGAATACCAGAAGCACAAAAAACTGTGGCACTGTTATAAAGAATGAACATCATCAAGAAGCTCAAATGTTTCCTCTCTTATGGTTTCACTCACTAATCAATGCTTTCTCAGGTCAGAGCTTTGCTGTAAAGTCAATGAATCAATGCAATTTGCTGTCACTGGTTAGATGGAAAATGTTTTTCCAATCATCATAGCACTGTATTCTAAGTAGGATTAAGCAGAATATTAATCTGTCAATATGACTGGATTGATTTGACTTTATACTTTACATTTAGATCAGATCTGTTTGTTTTTTAAAGTGCTTTGAGATGATTTATTATTAATAATCATCATAGACAAACTGATTTGAATGACGTTATATTGTGTATAAAATCCATTTGAACTGTTTTCATGAAAACAAAATAAATTTAAAGTTGTGAATTTTAACTATTAGCCTTTATTTATTCACAGACAAACAGACACAACTTGTGGCAAGAAGAAAATATAGAAATAGATCTCAGCATGGATGAACTCAGTGACTTCACCTCGCCTGCAGGGACTCCCACACAAATCCGGTCCACAGCTGCCCTCTTTCTGCCCACATACGTCTGTGCAGAGAAACCATGATATCTCATTTTATTGGAGCAATACCACAGCAAATGTAGCGACCACAAATATGTTAAAAAAACACCAAATTGGTGAATCATGTGCAGAGTTCTGACTTCTAAATTTTATAATTTCACATATTTTAGTCTGGTAAATAAAATTATTTTCTTTGTTGTTTGATGGAGTGAAATGCAGTTTGTGGACAAAGGAGTTAAGAACAGTTTTATGTAATTCTGAAGATCTTTCTTTAATATCCACTTTATGTTCTTCCTTTTGATATGTAAAAAAACAAAGTTTAAACAACTTGAGCAATGACAATTATTTCCTCCAGAATTAATCTAATAAAATCTGTTATTCTGTTATATAGAAAACAAATAAAAACATGATACAGTCCAATGTAACCAAAACAAATTGTCAAATTACCATCTTTTATATTAGATGAAACTTAATTTATTCATGGTTATTTATTTTGTGTGTGTTTTATTTAATATTGGTATGCATTCATTTCATATGCAGAGTTCACAAATGCACCAAGTATTTTACTTGACCAACCTTTTATTTTCAAACATGGCTGCTGTAGTTGGGCCTGGACAAAGTACAACCAGATAAAGTTACGCTTTCAAAACTGCCAACGTTTTTTCGTCATCCTGTTCCTTTAAATGAGATCTGAACTGCAGTCCTCAGATGGTTCCTGAACAGTTCAGTGTATTTATCAGATTTGTGGTGCTGATGGAGGCTGCAGCTATCAGAGACTATTGTTAGTTTATGCAGCCTTTACAGATGGCAGATTATTATATTTATCAAGATAATGTTATGCCAGAAGGAAAATAGCTTTCGGTAGAATGGTATCATAAACCTATTACTGTTTGGTGACTGTTTAATTCATGTGATTTGTGTGAGCAAACACCTAGTATTCAACACACTAAGTAGTAAGAATACTTTATGGAATGGGGATGTCTTAGTAAAGATACAGAAAAGTTTGATTTAAAGATTTATACCTTTGAGAGGTCCCTGATCTGCAGGATGTCCTTCTTGCTTCCTCCCTCATATATCCTCTGTCTTTCCTCTGCAACATCCTCATCTTCATTTTTTACTACAGTCTGTTTACAGTCTGGTAACCTGAGAAAGAAGAACAAAGTCCTCTAAGGAGATTCGACAAGACCAGAGAAATGCCTTTTCAAAAGCTAGCTTGAAAAGCTAATTCATGCTAATTGCTGAAGCTAATTCAAGCTATTTATGCCCACATATTAATTTTAATATATTGTTACTTGTCTGTGTTTAGTCACTTGCAGTCTCTTACCAGTGATCCAAGAAGAACCTATACTGGATCAAAAGGTTGAGACCAAAGTACACAAAGCCTTCCACTAGCATAAAAAAGACGTTTTTTCCCACAAAGTCCCACCGGAAAGGATCCATTTTGTATTCTTCACCTGTAAAAGAGGAAAAAAGAAAGACATACCAAACTATTTTGACTTATGAAATAAAACACACACAAAATTCAAAGCTTAACAAACAATTTAACATTTTGTCAAGAATTCCTATTCTCCTTTCTCCCATTAAAACAACAAACTTGAATCCAGCTAAATGGAATTTTTGTTGGACATCAAGACAAAGCAGTGTGTAATTCTCAATGACAGATCAATTTCAACATTTACATCACAATAAGAAGCAGTGAAAATCTGTTTTTAATGTATTTCTCTAGTCTAGATAGTAATCAATTTCAAAATTCCCATAATAAGCATACAGAGTTCATAACCTCTGCGAAAATCCAGCTGTTCTGTGAGATACTCAGAGTTTTGTTGGAGAACATTCAGCGTCGTAAAAACTACGACTGCCCCGAAAATACCGTGATGGTGACAGAATCAATCTGTGAGGACGGGGGAAAGTGAGTTTCAAACTTTTAATATGTTCTTGCACATTCTTTGTCAAGAATTTCAATAAGTGAAACACTATGTGGCGCTTACCAAACCTGGCGTAGACATCAGTTACTGCCTGATTCATGGCCATGTCTATCAGTCCTCGCCCCAGGCAGAAGTGAGGAAACACCAGCAGCAATTTCTTCAGCCACTCGTTAAACGTCAGCAGAGACTGAAAACACAGGAACACGTCCCAGCAGCAACGATATGAAAATACATCTGATGACATAGAAACCAGAGCTCTGTGACAAACACAAGTTAATATTTATGTTCCATTTGTAAACTGTCTGCAAAACACAATGTGATGATGCCACATTTGGGACTTGCTGTAAAATTTTATCTGTAAACACACAAAAACAATCTCAAGTCATCATTTGTGTTGTTTGTGCTCATTTTAAATAACGTCCTCATTTTGTTTTCATTTTTTTTCTGTGTGGAAAAATAAGGTTTTTTTTAATGAAGCTAATTTTTCAAACTTGGCAAGAATGATGGCGATTTTATAATGCACAATTTTATGAATACTTTTTGAGAAATATCAACAAACATTAATATGACTCAGTCCACCTGGAGAGCATCTCTCATGACTCATCTGAGAAAAATGGAGCGCAGATGTTCAGAGGAGGCGACCATCTGCTGGAGAATGGGATCTATGTTTTTATTATAGTAGATTACAACGAGAGAGCAATCTACAAACTTCACCCAGCTCTGGTTTTACCCTACTATCCCCCCCTTTTTTTTTAACACATAAGAAAGTAACAGGTGTTTTCGTCTTCCACACTCAACCTTGAATTTTTAGGCCTCATTAAAATGTTTTCCACATTATTCACCAAAATCTGCCGTTTCCTCTTTGCTACACACTAATACAAGTTTGAGTCCGATCTTAATTAGCATCTCCTTGTCCCCTCTTGATATTTTTTTTCCTTTCTGGTTTGTCAGACACTCGTCTGCCCTCGAGGCCTCACAGCAGACTTTAGTCCACATCTACATTAATCTATTTATGTTACTTGCAACTGAGGGGATCCAGACGTTCAGAAAACACGGCTTGTTTTGAGAAATAATTCACCTCTTACAGCCGTGGGCAACAGTACGAAACAGAAACAGGAGGAATTTAAATAAATGAGTTTTTTTAGCTGCAGGTCAATTTTTTTAATTTTTTTCCCAGCGATGATATGACAGATACTGATTTATAATTGTTTCCCTTATAATAGTATAATCTATTCATTATACACAATCACATGCAAAACGGTCTCTTAATATTATTGTGTGAAATAATACACTGAAGAAACAGAACTCAACGTGACAGTTTTCATTTCTGTTCTTAAATAAAGCAGTAAATTGTTTTGTGGGATGAGTCCCATGTGGTTTGGTAATAACTGAAAAACTCACTCAAGGATCAAATTGTTTGTGGTTGACATAAGTGCCCACAGTAAATTGACACCTCTGGGTAAACATGGAAAGTAGGAGTGTTAAACAATTACAACTCATCTTTTTAAAACTTATTTAAAAACTAACAAACACTTACACAGTTAACTGGGATGTGACCTGATCTGAACTGTAAATGCAAAACATTGCAGGTCCAGCTGTGGGTTCTTGTTCCATAGTTTATGGCTTCTTCATGTAATAACTGATTACCTTTTTGAGCTTTCAGTTCTGCTCTGAGTTAAATTGTACATTTCTTCCACTACTTGTTGCTAAGTTTGCCACTTTTACTCATTAACTTTTTTCTTACCCACACTAAGTCCTTAACTTTAATGAAGATGCAGCAAATTTTGCTTTGTTACAGTAAATCTTTCTCTCTCACCTTAAAATGATCAGTACATTAGGAGTAATTCAGGTCGAACCATTAACAAGCTTTTCTTTTTGTTCATATTTCTGTTATCACTTGTCCTCACCCGATTGTTTTCAAAGAGTTCCAGGATGAAAGTGATGGCGCTGCTGTTGATACCGATAAACAGATTGATGCAGGACAGAGACACGTATGCAGTGCTTGGGATACTGAACACGTAGGACATGGGATACATCATGGGAGTCACTGACCACCTGGAAGAAGGAGAGACTGAGAATTATGAAAATAACATGTTTAAAAGGCAAATGTCACGTTTTCCAGCCATGAAATTGCGACCCCTTTGTAACAACACACAAAATCAGCTACAAGGATCATCTGTGCAGGAAATGTGCATTGAAGTAAACAGACAAAAAGGGCATATTCTGCTCTTCATATTAGTGTTTCTCTGCGTGAGAAACACCAATTTGCCCCATGAAGCAATGGGAATCATTGATTAAAGAAAAGGAACAGCTCACACCTCAGAGGTTAGCACAAAACACAATTTATGCCACGGCGACAGTTAATAAATAGTTTGAACAAAACCCAAACAACCACCACACCTGGTGTTTGTGAGGATAATCATCTTTTAAGTAAGAAAAACTTTTTTTTACATCATGGTTTTAATTTTATGTGTAATCTGTCAGTAGAACATGTTGATGTTCACAGATCCTGTTAACTTTTGGTGTCAGACAAATAAAGTTTTCTATTCTATATCAATGACTTTTCTATGCAAATGATCCTCCTGCATCTTTAACATGACTTTGCTTTTTTGAATTCCTCCATATTGGGTGTTTTTTAGGTCTCTTAACTACTGCTCTCAGAAAACATTTCTCCTGACTCTCTTTTCCCTGCCAAATATATTTTGTATAAATCTTCCCTTTATAAAGTCAATTTTGAGATAGAGACTTTTTTATTACTACTTTTATCTGAGATCAACTTTGACTAGACAGATCTTTTTTTTCTTGTCTGCCGTTTCGGCTGCCTTGTGTTTGCATTTCTTTCCTGCCACACTGTTTAATAATGTTCCCCATTACTGCAACACATCTAACCACATTTGAAAAGGAAATTAGTTGTTTTTAATCTCTCAGGCGTTTAATTTCCTTTATAAATTTATAAATACAGATGAGACGGGCTGGATTTCTCCCAACTATCTCTTCCAGAAACACAATTTGACCTTTACTTCAAAATGCTTTATATTTACTTTATATTTAATTAAACTACATTAAAAAAAATCAGAAGCTTACCCGTACAGAAGAAGAAGAACTATTAATGCCGGGAGGTTGGTTGGTGACGTATAGCACTTTTTATCAAATGCCATAAAAATGCCAACCACCATTGCAGTGCAGAGAAAGTAGTTCATCTGAGAGAGAAACAAACGATGAGATTATAAAGCAACATCTGCAACAACAAAATTGCAAATAAACAACAAATTAAAGATTACATAAAACTCATACTATCACAATATATTTTAAGAGCTTCTTTTTCAATCTGGAACTCTCTAATTAAAACAGTATTCATAAAAACACACACATTTTGTAAGCAGTTTCATTTACAGAGCCTGATCTTGCTCACCATGTCCCAGAAGAAGTTGGCCACCCAGTAAACACAAGGACTCACTCCACTGACAAACTGCAGGTGTTTGGCTTTGGTCACTCGCTCCTGAATGAGGTAGAGGACGAAGCTGGCGGGGATGAAGGACATGGCGAAAATGACACAGATCGCCACAACGGCGTCCACAGAAGTGGTCAACCTGCAGGACGAAAGGATCACAATAAAATCAATAAAATCTGGTCTGGGTTGAACTTTTGTTTCTATGAGATTCTGGAATGTAGTGACTGAATAAATGCAACCAGACTCTTTATCGTTTTCAGTGTCGGATTTTTCCATGGCAATTCAAATTTATTTACATTAACACTTTTTACGCATATTTACTAACGCTGGTCATTTTTGATTCCACAGCAGACTCAGACAGCTTTTGAGAAATTGCGTTTGAAAACTTGCTACAAAGCAGATACAAAAACCAAACACAGTGTTTTAGACTTAGCATTTCTAATCCTTCAAAACAAAAACAAACAAAAAAAAACACAAAGGTTTGCTCACACAGTGACTTCAGAAAGCTGCTCTTTGGTGAGATTCAGAGGGTGATTGATGGCGGTGATCCCATACTCGGCAGGTTTGGCGAACGAAGGGAGGAAAGCTCGCAGAATGGCGTTGTTGGCCACATTCATGAAGGCCACCATGGCGTGCCAGCCTTTGTTGTTATACCACACCTGACAGAGGATTGCAGAGGCAACTCAACACATCCAAACAGAAATATTTATACGCCGAGTGCAGGCAAGCTTTCTTCATAAAACCTACCTTCACATTAAACTCGCTCTCCATGAAGTGTAAGAACGTACCGATCTCCCTCAGGGCAAGTCTGGAGTAATGACCCTGTGAACATGGGAGCTCAGAATGAGCCGACTGGATGGATTACTGTCTAATGTAGAGGGGAAAGCAATGAGAGCGTTACCCCCGTTATGTTGAGCATCCGTCCCAGCTGGCGGAAAACGTTCTGGATGTCTCTAGGATCCACGTCTAGGACGGGAAGTTGACCTCCTACTGAGAGGCCTCCATACCTGATGGCAGAAAAGATTCAAACCTGGAACTAAAAGAGAGAAACTCCCACTTCTAGATACACAGTGAGTGTAGAAATGCAGGTACCTTTGTTCATTCACCCAGTATTTGCTCTTTAAGCTGCAAAATAGTGATAAAGAAGAAAAAATGTTATTAGTAAAGGTAAAAAGAGAGAGAGAGAGATAAAACAAGTCCTTTGCATCTTTTTATTTATTTATTTATTTTTTTTTTTAGGATAATTCTCTGCTGCTCCAGTCCAACCTGCCTGGTTCTGATGAGACTGGGGTAGGTTTTCACCAGATAGTCAGAGATGTTCCGGTCGGTCAGATCCAGCATGACGTGTCCCGTGGCCTCCACCCGCTGCCGAGGGGGCAGGCCTCCCGCCCCGGCAGGGCAGATGGGCATCATGGTCAGCTTCTTGCTGGTGCTGCACTGGCAAGAAGGCGACGGGTTGCGCTGGTTCCACTCAGGACTCTGTAATATGTTTTGGACCACAGGGGAGACACCAGGTTGCTCCCAGTCTGAGGCACTGGTATTGCACATTGTCCTTGATGAAACAGAGACAGAGATGACACATGATGATTTGTGCTAATGTTAATTTAGTTTATTTTAGTTTATGATTTAGCCCTCCCAGACTTATCGAAGGCAGGTTTAGAATTGTTATTTCTCCATCCATTTTTAACACAAACAGAAGATTATTTGACACTGAAATACGTATAAAAGCATAGTGTTAGTGGTGAAACCAGCAGGATGTTTTTGTCTTGATACTCACTCTGACTGCTCTCTTTGCATGCATCGTGTGCCAAGGCCCGGCATGCTTAACAAGCGATCTGTGAAGTGCTTCATTCTGGGGTCAAACGGCCGCTCGTTGCTAAAAACAACAGGAAACATTAATGAAAAAAAAAAGATACGATTACTGTTAACGAGACTCGGATGATCCAGTGGCCTCGAATAGTGCGTATGCTCTACTTCTTCAAATTTTCACACTACTCAAAACTTCACAGTGTTTAACTTGGATTTTTTTTGCCATAAAGAAACATTGAGTAGTGCATAACTGTGAAATATGGGGGGGAAATGATGCCTGGGTTTCAATCTTTTAGGGAAGAATCAAAGAAGCCAAAGGTAACTCTAGAAAAGCTGCAGAGATCCACAGCCATTATTATTATTGCACATCATAAACAGCCTGTATAGAATAGTGGGAACAAGAAAAGTCAAAGCCATCAGAAATCCTGTTTGCAATCTGTCACAAGTTATGTAAGGGACACAGTTAACATCTGGAAGAAGATGCTTTAATAAAATGACACCAATACTGAACCTTTGGTCCTCCTGGAAAACAAAAACCACAAAGTCCAAACCTCATAGAGAAACACCCCAAAAGACTTGCAGATGTAATTGCAATTGCTAAATTAGATTCTTCTAAATATTGACACAGGAATGTTGGGTATAAATGCAGGCTATACTTCAAGATTTTTATTCGTAAATGATTTTGAAAATCATGTATTGTTATCCTTTAACTTCATAGCAATTCACTACACAGTGTTGGGTTACCAAATAAAATTCTAATAACCTGGAACTGAAGTTTATGGTTGTAACGTGACAAAATATTAAAAAATAAAATAAAAAAAGTTACAAGCGAATGAATACTTTGGTAAAACGTTTCACAATATTTCTTGCATTTTTGTCTGACCTGACGAAGGTGAACTGCTGTCCGTACATCCAGGGCGTCAGAGTTAGGCTGGGATATTCTCCAAATGGAGGGACAATCAGCGTGAAGATCAGAGAAATGAGGACAAAGGTGGCAGGAAGCACAATCTGGAACCACAGTTATATGTTTAAATAAGGATCAGAATCTATTGGGCATTAGTGAATATAGATATCAATGTCTTCCCCCAGGGTTTTCCCCTCATTATGGATGCAGATTATGTATGCTAAAACAATTTGAAACTCAGAAAACCCGCACCCCTTTTTATCATCGGATCTCCGTGTTCGCTTCCCCCAGCTGTACCTGTGCCAGGAAGTCTTTTCTGCTTCTGGTAGCATGATGGAATCTCTTCACCAGCAACGCATGGAAATGCTTCAGGATCAGTGAAAAGCCCTTCACCTGTCTGGATCCCTTCCCTGCACTGTTGTCAGAGGTAATCCCATTCACACCGTTATTCTCTAGTATGAACAAGAAAACAAAAGATGAGTATTAGTATAACAACAACAAAAAAAACAAGTTTTCGGTCAGGCATCTTTTGTCAGCTTAAATTCTGATCTTTATTTCTTCATCTAAAGAATAAGTGATGCTTTGCTAAGTTTTGAAAGCTTATGCAGCAGGAAAAGAGCATGAAATGAACAGCAGCTGCTAAATGAACCCCTCAGAACTGGGTTGTTTTGTGGAAAATTTGTTTTTAAAATTACTCAATTTGATGGAAGTCCTTTTTTGGAATTCTCTCAAATTAGAAATGCAAGATTGTACTAATAATAAAACATGGCATTTACATAACCCAGGTCCAGCAGGTTCCACAGGAGAAAGAGGGGAACTGCATTTTTATTGAAGCTCTGTCCAAAAGCTCCTCTTTCTCTGACCTTCCTCTTGGCCTACGCCAACTTTGCTGCCATTTTGTCTTCCCTGCAACATCCACTGTTCTAGAGGTGGGGCAAACAAACACAAACTACAGGGTTATGAAACATAACAGATGCACCTTTTACAAAAGTGATGTGGCTACAGTTTAGATCACACCTGCATAGTTTGACTACAATAAGCATGTTTACATCGAGATTACACATGCAGGTGTGGTGGAAGGATTAAGAACATGTTGGAGTAACAGACAAATGGGTCAGGAATTTAATTCCAGGAAAAGGTCAGTCAGTTGTGGCATTTACCAGCAGTGGTGGCATTATTTGCTGCTTCTCCATCTGCTGTGACCTTTAGAAATATCTGGAAAGGGAAAAAGATAATCCTTTAACGGTCAAAACATTCTAGGCAGTTATTTTAATAAGTATTTAAATATAAATATACAATGATATGTAAAAATTTAGCCAACATTCCTGCTACTTTAGGTGGATAAGCAGGAAATTCATGGCGAAATTAAAGTAGAGTCCAAGATATTATTAGATATTATTATATATATTAGATATTTGTTTAAGGTTTCAAGAGATGGTCATATGAACAAGTCCCTGGAAATAAGTTCAATGTGCCGGTCTAATAAAACAAATTGAATTGAATTATATATCACAAAAAATAAATTTAGACAAACTTACCCAGTACTGTCAAATTTAAAACTATGGTGAAACTTGAAAGGACACATTTCTTTCATTTAAGAATCTGAACAAATTAAACCATTTAAAACATGTTTCCTCTTTTAATGAGGTAAATTCAGTACAATTTACCCAAAAAATAAACTGGTAAGTCCAGCAAGGTTTGTCAGAGATTCTTTCTCCCATAGTTATTTTTTTGTTGTTGTTGTTGTTTTGATGGTGTTAGATTTCTCCAGATGGGGGGAACAAATGATTCTCCTCTGACCATGAAGATCAAATTATAAAGCTGGGGAGGGAGCTGGTTTGTCTGCCAGTCAGCTAGTTGGCAGTGTAAAAGCTGTGTAAGCTTTCTGGAGGCTTGGCCTGCCTACTGCCTTGAATTTTCAAGTGACGTGATGACAAGTCTCTAGAGAGGTTTTGTTTACAATCATTTAATCCAAACTTGGTGATTCTGGCCCAGTTTGTGACAAGGCAGAGTAGTTCTGGAAACTAAGAGGGAAACTTTAAGTTTTTTCTTTTAATCCTTTTAAAAGGCTGGGCTTTACTTTTGATGGATGCTGGAGATTGTCTAAATTCCTTATTTTTAAGTTATGTATAACCTTTTATTAACATAAAACAGATCTGGTTTGTGGAGGGAACCTGTAGGTGTGTGGGTGGAGGATTGGGGTGGTGCACAAGTTAGCACAACCTTAACTTCTTACATCCTAAATCTATTGACAATTTTATAAAATGATAATGTTTATTTCTGCTAAGGGATTCTAACTTATGTGAAATTGTTTTTGTTTTTTTCATTTGAATGCAGCACATGTAATGGTCCATGACAAATTAAATTCAGTTGAATACTGTAAAATTAAAACTGGAGGTAGTTTACATGCTGGCCACCAGATGGCATTAATGTGCTTCAAAATCAGTCTTTGGTATGTTTCAAAAAAGCATCAGTAGGCATCTCAGCTGCACTAAGACAACATTTTTAAGGCGATTTTGTTGCCTACAAGGTGGCAAACTTTGTTGAACCAATTGGGACTGGACCTGAGAGCTAACGCGAAGTCCAGGTTCGCCCCATAGTTTGGATTTTATGATAAATGTCAAGCATTTCAGGCCAAAAGTTCACATTTATTTATGCTATTAACCCTCTCCTGCCAATTTCCCTACCTCCTCTAAGGATGTATCAGAGATGCCAAAGCTGCTCAGACCCATGTCAGCAAGAGTTTCCTCCAGCTCTCTAAACAGGCTGGCATAGGCTCGATGTTTGAACCCTTTATTAGGGAGCAAATAGGTCAACTCCTGTCCAATGGTCTCAATGAGCTTTGCCTCAGGAACATGATGGTGGATCAGACTGGTGATGCAGTCGATGTCCCCTGGGAAAGAAACAGAAAAATTACAGATCTGGGAACTTTTCCTTTAGCAAAGTTTTCCCGAAGCAGCAGAAGCTGAAACAAGAACAAAAGAAGAAAAACTGCTTGGAAGGCAAAACACAACAAAAAACAAACACTATTATTCAAGAGAGAGAACCTGTGCTGGAGCAGCTCTGTGGTGTAGCATCTTAAACAGCATCTCCTTAGGCAGATGAGGAGCAAAAAGGCTTTTGTGTCAATATAGCTACTAAATTATTAATGTCTGTAAATAATGTGAGCTGTTCCAGCCTGTTTTAGGATTTACAGCAGAGACGCAGTGATGGAAATCGTGAAAAGATCCTGTTAGCACCATTACTCACAAATTGCTCCTGATAGGAGTGAAAAATAAGGGGAAAATGTGTTAATGTTTGCTTTTTTCAAAGGACAATTTCGATTTTTAAGTGCCTCTGAGTGTACAAGAGAGGCATTAGAGGACATTGTTACCTGAGTAGATACCACCTTTTTGTGGACAGAAGGGGTCATTTGGTTTGAATATGTATTGGTTTATAGTGCTTACTTCTCTCCATACAGAAAACACATTAATCTAAACCAGCAAAATTTCATAAAAAATGCAAGAGGTCTGATTTTACCTATATTAACCTGTCTTCATGTTCAAAACTGTTAAAGCATTTAAGATTATTCCTTGAGTACAAATGAAGGCGATTGCTGGGAGAAATGTGGGGAAGTTATAACATCATAAAACCAAATTACACAAATCCAAGATATTCCGCCCTCTAGTGGAGGACTAAATACCACAAGTAGAACTTAGCTTTTTTTTCCCAAGAATCCAAAATGGCTGTTTATTATCCATGGAAATTAAAGTCAGTTGTTTGGTTCAGACATGACTTTGACTATGAGCCATAAGGACAGTGGCCCAGGGCGGCATGAGAAAGGGCAGACAGATGAGCTCCAGATAAAAACTAGGACTTTTCTGTGAGTTCTGTTCTAAAGTCGGCAACCCTGCTTGTTGAGTAATTGCCTCCCACCCTGACCTGAGAAAAGGGAAACTCGGTAATGTAATTTGCCATAGACTTTTCATCATTTATCCTTCTCCAGAATTTCAGATAGTATTTTAATAGCTTGGGCAGCAGCAGGAGGGGATTTCCCAAGGTTCCACCTATGCCAGAAGTAAGACTGCTTCGGTTATAGGAGGTGAAATTTAAAATATATGTTGTTTTTAAACAGTTTTTTTCTATAGAATACTTCAACAAATAACATATAACTAAATGTTATTTTGGGGAAAACTTGAAAATATGGATATCAACTGTGATATAAACAGTTAGAGTTAGATTTTTTTTAAGCATAGAAGAGCCAACAATGAGCAAAAACATTGTGTCTCTGAGACGTATCATGTGTGTAAGTTTGAGCTCCTGCAGTAAAAGTGTGGTTCAGTAGCTGCAGGCTTTGTGGGGAACCGATCGCCCTGTTTGGTCACTTGAGGCTTCATAATAATCCCGTCACCTTTGCTTTTAATGTTATAAAATCAACTGAAAGCTAATGCTCTAAACACAAAGTTTTGCATCACCAAAAATCTATAGCTTTTAGGCAGAAGATACCAGAGGACCAAGCGGTTGAGTCTTTCTCTCACTAAGAACCCTGGGTTTGGTTCATCTGTGAATAGTTTTGAAAACAATGTATACATTTAAAAAAAACTGTTGTAATCCCATCCATCCATCCATCCATTTTCTTTGCACCCTTTATCCCTTAATGGGGTCGGGAGGGTTGCTGGTGCCTATCTCCAGCTGACGTTCCGGGCGAGAGGCGGGGTACGCCCTGGACAGGTCGCCAGTCTGTCGCAGGGCAACANGGCAACACAGAGACATACAGGACAAACAACCATGCACACCTAGGGACAATTTGGAGAGACCAATTAACCTAACAGTCTTGTTTTTGGACTGTGGGAGGAAACCGGAGAACCCGGAGGAAACCCACGCATGCACAGGGAGAACATGCAAACTCCATGCAGAAAGGCCGGGGCCGGGAATCGAACCCAGAACCTTCTTGTTGCAAGGCAACAGCTCTACCAACTGCGCCACTGTTGTAATCCCAATTACATTAATACCTTCAGCTTATTTTGCTTAACAACTTTTCTCTAACAGCAGAAACAAGGAAAGGCAAATAAGGACTTGACTGCGAATGCAGCTTCTGCAGGAAGTGTTGCTTGTGAGCATGTAAATGAAAGGCTGACAGAGAACATGAACACTTACCCTCCAGAACTCTGTCTAGCTGCTGGTGCTGATTCTGAGACTGATCTTTGTATTTGGTGCAGATGGAGCAGGAACACGAGCAGTCAGAGGCACAGTCGCATTCATTCTGACAGAAACACGGAAAGACACGGGCGCTTTCAACAACAAATGCATGTCTGCTGACAGAAGAGGAGGAAACACTGTTCTTTGTCTGCAGGCGCTGCTCACCTCCCGCTTCCTGATGTCCTTCATGCGGCGTACGAGGGTTAGATAAAAGCCGACTCCAAAGCAGTTTTTGAGGAAAAGGGGGGACCCGCAGCAGTAAAGCTGTCCTTTGGAGATGATGGCGATTCGGTCACTCAGCAGGTCGGCCTCATCCATGTGATGTGTAGACAGAATCACGGTGCGGCCTGCACAAGGACCAAACTTTCACTAAGTTGACAAACATTTCTGCTAAAAACTTAACAGAAATATAAATATAAATCGTTTCAATTCTACTTACTTCTTTCCTTCAACAGCTATGAATTATAGTTTTACAGTTTCAAAGGTTCACTACCAAATTAGAGAGTGTTTGGAAAATGCCCAAAAGGTTTGTTTCATTCTTTAAATTCAGCTTAAGCTTTAGAAAATGTCTTAAGTGATAAAATCTTGGCCAAAATTTGTAAAGTTTGAATCAGTGATTTTCACCTGATCTATATTTCAGCAGGAGATCCCAAATAGATCTTCTGGAGTACGGGTCCACTCCTGAGGTGGGCTCGTCCAGAATGACAACCTTGGATCCTCCAACAAATGCCATGGCAACAGACAGCTTCCTTTGCATGCCGCCTGTAAAGTGCAGAAACACATAGTAACGAGGGATCAAATAAATTGACCTTCTCTGTCCTTTTCCGACCAATAAACAGACACAGGTGTCAGACCTGAAAGGTTCTGAGCCTCTTCGTCTCGCTTGTGAGGCAGGCCAAGGTCCAACAGCATGTTCTCCACCTCAGCCTGAGCCTCCGCTGGAGTCCGGCCCTTCAGCAGCGAGTAGAACAGGATGTGCTCCTCCACCGTGAGACTGGAACACCAAGATGGCCGCAGGAATCCATCATTTTGAGAAAAGAATAGAAAAGAGAAAGAGAATAAAATGTTGAAGGAGTGGTTTAACCTGGGTAAGTCTTCAAGAACTATTTGCAGTTTGTAAAGAACAATCATGATGGGAAGTTTATTGTGCAGCTTTATGCATGTGGAATAAACAATGTGCAACAAATCTTGATAATCATTCATCATATTCCTCCCAGTTCACAATAATGCCCTACTTTGTGTTGGCCTATCAGACAAAATCATGAAATATATAGGAGATCAGTTTCAGGGAAAAAAAAAAGTTCAGAGTATGAATAATTTTTGCAATGACATGCAAATGATCCAACAACTCACTGATTGAAGAGGATGTTGTATTGAGGACACATGCCCATAGATGTACGGATGATGTCTATGTCTGTCTTAATGTCTCTTCCATTGACGTAGGCTGTGCCGGATGTGGGAGGATAGAGACCAGTAAGAATGGACCTGAAAAGAATAAAGATTTCCATATTAATCCTATACAAAGGCAGGTGAGAGTTGCTAACTTCCTTAAAACCTGAATAAGAGAGGAAGAAAGGATGGATTTTTATAAATCTGATGAATTCCCATGATATTTTAATCAGTCTATGTATTGGTTTTTTATATCTGATTGAAAATGTGTTCAGCTTCTTTTCTGTTTACAGTGTTGTTGTTTTTCCAGCCCCGTTGTGCCCCAGGAAGGATGTGATCTGCCCTTCGTAGAAACAGATGCTGAGGCAGTTCACGGCTGGACGAGAGCTGCCGTTGTACACCTTGACCAGATCCTGGATCTGCACCCCCAACACCAGGCCCAGGGGATCCTGCTCAAAGAACACTGGACCTGTACGGAGGAAAAAGAGAGAAAAAAAGATTAAAGTATTTACAAAACGGCATTGGAAATAATTAGAGCATCATTTGATTAATCTCTTGGGAAGAAATTCAGTTTCAGATCAACTGAAGTTTCCTTATTTTAGTTTCTTACAGCAATAGAAACCTTTATCTTAACTGACATAATATGAAATTTTAAAAGATTATTCAAATTATACTCCTTTGTAAGTCTGATTTCACCTTAACGCTGTTGTGCAGTCCCCCTTTCTGTCCACTAGGTGGCTTCAGAGAGTTCTCCAACAGAAGTCTGATTCCTCTTTGGGGTTTTTATTTCTCACCTTCACTCCCAGCATTCGGATCCTCCTCCTCCTGGACTGGATTTTCCTGTTGTTTCAGCAGCTCCTTTTCTCTCTCCAGGCGCTCTCTCTTACTTTGGTGCTTGCAGGTTTTCTTGCTGGCTGAGCCATTGCAGGTATAAGTCTCAGGAGTTCCTCTGCTCTCAACGTCCAGCTCCTGGTTCTCTGCTTCTGGTTTCTTGGAATCTACTTGGGAAAGATAAACTCCAGTAAAGGTCCCTGAATAATGACTTCCTGGCTCTGAAATATGATGACAACATTGTACTTGCATTTACATTATTTTACATTATATAATGAATTATTTTAACAGTTTTTGGGAAACACCATGTATTTATGTATGTGTGCATCCTTGCAAAAGTGATCTAATTAGATACTACTTTGTAAAAAAATATTTCGAGCAACAGGAGCTTTTAATCTTATTCATCTTGCTGCACTACTTTATGTTGCTCTACCACATAAAATCCTAAGAAAATACATTGAAATTTAAATGTGACAGAATGGGAATAAGTTCTAAGGATTTTTTTTCTAAGAGGTACGACCTTAAGGCTTAAACTCTATGTAAATAAATATGATCTACTAGATCAAATAATAGGTCCTTTATCATTTTTTTTTTAAAAAAGTAGCACAGGTTCACAGGAGACCAACCTTGATCGGTCGTTTCTTGATACGACGGTGCAGGTTTCTGCCAGTAGGAGGGTTGGAGAGGGAAGTAGAATGGTCGACCGATGCCATACTGTCCTGTAAAGCAAACATTTTTTGCTGTAATACTCAATGGATAAAATGCCAATAAGTTTGTTACGGTGCAGTGCTTAGTATTAGGACTCCGACCTGGGAAGACGTTGTCCAGATACCAGGCCAGGACTCCATAGAGGACGGCATCAAACACCATCATGAGGATGGAGGTGAGGAAAGAGTAAGCGTCTTTTTCTAATGGGCTTGTCTGAATGTTGTTCCACTGCAGACCCAAACCTTGCTCTTCATACCGTGAAAGGTACTCTGTCCCAAAGCCAAAAGCCACCGGAGAGAGCAAGCTCTAGGAAAGCAGACAGGATCCACAAACAACACTAATTCAGAAGTGAAACTAACATGCATATTCATCCTACAGGAATGGGTATGACACATTTAAACCAAACTGCATAAATGATCTTTAGTTCTGTTCTTTCAGGTGTGTTCATAGTCAGACAAAGGAAGGATGGAATGGTTTAGAAATACCTCCTATGCTCTCTTAAGTTTGCAAAATACCATAAATAAAGAAAATAAAATAAAAAAAAACAGTCTCAAGAATAATAACCAAACATACTGCCGCCAATTTCATGTTCCTGGTGATGCGATCCTGCCACGCAAAGCACAGGATGTGAGGCAGGTAGAGGGTGAAGTAGATGATTCCACTGCAGGCAGCAGCCAGGTTGGCTTTGTTGAAAAACACACTCATCAGGAAACACTGCATGATGGTGGTCACAGTGAAAATCAGCAGGAAGAAGAAGACAAGGACTGGGTCGCTATAATTCAGCACCTTTCCGCCCTGCAAGAGAAAAACAAACATTTTTAAAACATATTACACTCTAGTACTTCCCACAAGAGGGCAGCATTACGCCCTTTAAGAAAAGAACTCTAAACAAATGAAATTTCCACTTTTCACCAATTGTCCTCTCACCATTATGATGGCCGTCAGCAGCGCCGTGCTTGCAGTCATGATGATGAAGCTGTCGATGAACCATGTGTACCAAATGACCCCGTTGTTGACCCCCATGGCTTTGAGGGTCTCTTTGAGGCGCAGCTCCTTCTCTAAGACGATGCTCTTCACAGTCATGGACACTGAATAGATCCAGGCCAAGACCATGAACATGGGAAAGCAGCGGTTCAATGTGATCATGAAGCTGCAGAACAAGTGAGGCAGGAAAAACGACATCAAAATCCATCTATCTGAGATGATTCTGTCTCTCCACAACAACAAACATCTCACGGCGCTTAAGGAAAACAAACATTCACTGGAATTGTTCAATACACTAAAACGTTTAAAGAAACAAGATATTTAAAAAGTGGTATGATTAGATGCACAAAAGAACAACCTGGACTGTGATCAAAAAAAATTTTATAATCGGAATATGCAGCATAAACCAGATGTTTACATATACTGTGTAAAAAAACTAATTTTCCTTCTCCTACTTTTATTTTTTGACATTGACTTTGACTAAACCTTTTCAATTTCAGGTCAGTTAGGACAAACAAAATGATCTGAATTTGCTAAACAGCAGAATAGAAAAAGACAAAAAAGTGATGGAAAGTTACTGAAAACATAACCACAGACAGGATTATTTATCTAGATGTTAAGAAGTACCAGTAAAAAAAAACTTGAAAACACTTTTATCCATGTGTTGACATTTTAAAAAAAGGTTTAACTGATTTACTTAATCAGCTGGATCACTGAAGATCGCTTAGATTTCATTTGTCTTACCTAAAGTAATTTACTCTTAGATATGATCTATGTGAAGGAATTAATCCTCAGTACTTCAGGAAACCTGTTTTCATGTCTTTATTACAGTAGCTAAAGCAATGATAGGTCAACTCACAGGTCATCGACGTAGCAAGGATATGGCATCTGCTGAACGTAAACCCCCAGTGGCCAGTCATTTCCGGTGTGAAGCTTGATGATCCCATGTTCGATCATGTCCTGCAGGTACGCAAAGCCACCCCACAGGTACCTCTGGTCCTCCATGGGGTCCGCTCTGGGGCCGGGATCCCAGTACCTAAGACATATTAAACAGGAGGTTAAGAAGATTCCTTTCATTTCTGATGGATATTTGATTAACTTAAAAAAAATCCCAAGCATCAATTTCATTCAAATATTTGCAACTCAAAGAACATCCCGAAGTCTCTAGAGACACATACGACACATGCGCATCCCCTTGATAAGCGGATAACTGTGAGACAGAGCTCTCTTACAATCTGATTATTCAATTGCATAGAGGCCGGACTCCCACTGGGTCCATTACGGCTCGCTGGTGAGCTGTAAACAGCTCAAAGTGCTTGCGTTCCTGTTCAGGGGGGATGCTGGCATACAGTCTGCCTACAAATGGGAGCTCAAACAAAATAGAAATGCATATAAGTGCCGCACATGGGGAGGATTAAAGGACGTGTAATGAGTTAATGGGAACCACCAACAAAGTTTGTGAGACGCAATAAAGGCAGCTGGTGAGGATTTTTCCTCTCAGCGAGAATGTGACAAGTATATATGAAATGGTTCATTGATGTGGTGGAAACTGTAGGAAAAGCCACAAAAGGCCAAGGGACTGGATGAGTCTGATGCTGTAAGTCTGAACCTAAAGTCATATCAGTATTCTGCTGTTTAATATCAGGGTTTCCTCTGGATCACTTACCTCAACATAAATAACTTTTAAGAAAATCTGTAAACTCACACCATCGATATGTTTATATCAGTTAGTAAAACAGTGAATTTGATTTACAAAGATTGATTTAAAGATTTATAAGAATCCTGGAAATAAATTGATCTGAATAGCAAAATGTCAAGACAATCCAACTATTACTTCTGGCCACAAACCCCCGAAAATCTTGTTAGAAGAATCATAGGTACAACAGATACTGGCAACCCTCAAATTCCTACAAACAAATGTAATAGATTTTTTTATTATTATTATTCTACCCTGAATATCTTGTGTCTGAATTTTTTTTATTTAGTACTAGTAATTCACAATTTCCTATTTCTCTGGGGCAAAAATACAATCACACTAAAAGAGAAAATTCTCTTGATCACTCATCAGAAAAAGATTGACTAACAAACATGCTCTTCCAGAAAGCCAAGTTTAGTTGATCTCCATGTGCCATGTAAAGATAAAGAAATATTAAAATGCTGTTTTATTGCCTCCATGTGCAGTGAGTTGGATAAATAAAGTGAAAACTCGCTAAAATTAACTGTTAGAGAACATGTAAAAAAAAATGACCTCCTGGGGTCACCACATCTCCATGGAAACAAGTTAGATGTTATCTGCAAGCCTACTGGCTCTCTGGGAGGCAAGGTGGGAAAAAATACTTGTATGTCCCACCACCACAAAACTAACTAACTTTTTAATGTTTTTTGAGCTTTAACTAAAACTCGTCGCATCGTCGGCTGTGAGCCAAAAGATTAGGTGTTGGGGTACGGTGGAGGATCGGTGATGCTGTAGGTTAATGTTATGGTATCATGAAGTCTGTCATGAAAGTCAGGGAAGAGATGAGAGTAAATAAAAGCATCCAATACTCTGTAGAGATCTGGCAAAAGGTGGTTGCACAAAGTACATTACTAAATATGGATTTGCCTCAACATTTAAGTAAGTATAAAAGGAGATATATCATAATTTCATTTTGATAATAAATGCATAAACACAACAATCTGAAGTTATAAATTTTAGGTACACCATGTCTACAGAAGAAAGAAGCTTTATAGACCTGTCTTTAATCTTGTTGGTCCTCTCCACTGCGTCTATGTCCATGCGGATCTTGTATCGGACGTGTCGAGGAACGCTTGTGGTCCAGGGATACATGTCCATAAAAACCACACCTGCCCAGAACTTGTTCTCCTCCAGCAGGTACAGAGCCTGATGAATCATCTGGGACTCATCCGTGTAAGCCACAAACTTATCCAGGCTGACACACTGCAGACACACACATAGTTGGGAAGACAGCTATGGATTTGGCGTTGTCAAACTGGGAAGCTATTGTTCAGATGACAGCAATAAATCTTTCAGATGTAGCATTTTGTTACTTCTTGCTGTGTGTATGTTTCTTTTTTGTCCAGTGAAATGTCCAGTGAAAGTTTGTCCAGTGAACGCTGCAATAAAAATTTGTTCCTCTATTGAACTGCAGTTAGAATAAAATAGAGCAATGAAATCCACATTCCTTCTCCACCTAGAATAAAAAGGTCAGAGTGGAGAATAAAAGATCTGCTTACCAGAGTCGTGGTAATATTTTTTTTACATAGGAAAATTTCCATTCTGAGAAGCACATTTATTAAATCAGACAACACACATATATGGCGTTTCTAAAGGATTATTCCCCCTGAGGTCAAAGACTAACTGACATTAAACAGGTTTTGTGGCATTTAACACGCAGAGCAGAATTGAACCTGCTTGTTCCTCCAGCAGTCGGCCCATCGATAAACACCAGTGACCTACTTTTACTGGCAGTTGTACACGACCTCCTCTGTGTCTGACAAATTGTGTGGCATGATTTACTTTTCTTTCCTCATCTTCTTGGCCCTTTTCCCTCACATTCTGGTTCAAATTATCATAATGTTTTTTTCTTCTCCAAAGAATCTTTATCAACCTTATAATGTGTTCCTTATTTGTTTGTTTTTGCTTGTATTTCTGTTTTTGATCTACGTTCTTGATATTTATCTTTATTAAACCATCATACTTGATGACTTTGAGGTTTTATATTGTCTGATACTTGGCTGCCCCTGAAGATGAATATTTGTTTTTAATTGTTGTTTTTTTCTTTGAGAATGAAATCTAGAGTCTTTCCTGCTAATGTGCTAAAATGTTATTTCTTTCACAATGGTGGATTTGATTTTTTTTATTTTGGAAACCTTTTGGATCCAGTGATTTTTTTCATTGCTTCATTTTAATTCTAATTAATTTAACACCAAATACAAGAATCAAAGGCTAATACAAAGCCTAGCAATATTTCTTATGGGGCTAAAATGGAATAGAAATTATTCATGGCCTTTAAATTTGAAAGGTGCGGTGTGAGTGTGTATAAAGTGCAAACAGGGCCATTCCGAAAATATTGGTTTTCAAATAATATCTGTTGCAATGATCTGTTTTTATCTTATTTATCAAATAGATCCACATGTTTGTGTTTTATCGCATTGGATAAATCCACATTACGAGGAAGGAAACAACAAACAGGTCAGGTCTAAAATTTAAAGTATTGTTAAAGTTATAAAATAATATCACAGCCTTTGAACATGTCACAAAGAACTGTTCAGCCCATAATTTGAAAATAATAATAATAATAGTAGTATGAGGTCAGGGGGTCTGAATACAAACGCCCAAACACCATTTCACATCTATCGCTTAAGATAAATGTGAAAACCATGAATCGTTTTCTTTCCAGTTTTCAATTAGGCACAACTTTGTGTGGTAATATCACAAAAAAATCCAACTAAGATACATATTTGTTTGCAAATATAAAGTGACAAAACTGTGGGGAAGGTATTTACTGTTTGATCTTTACTGGGAGCTCTCCTGGTAGCAGGGTATATTTTTAGAAACACTTTTTCTTTAAAGAGGTTTGTTGCATATTATGTACGTATTATGCAAAGATAAATACAAAGATAAATAAACTGAACCCAGACATATTTATAGATTTACAGCACATATTTATGCAACTTTTACTTCATGCACCATTCCTTCACAGGTACAACATAAAACATGCATGTTTGTCACATGAAGATTTTGTCTACAGCTCATACTTGCACAGAACCTTCTGCATGTAAAACGTCTAAAGTCTCCATCTGGATTACTGGCCCTGGTTTCTATTCATTTTTATGGGAGTCCATCAATGCTCACTCAAAGATAGACGTAGGAGAAAGGCCCTCAGTGATACACATGTTCCAGTGGAGTTGTAGTGTGAGAAACATCCACTCCTGGCAGAGTGAGTGGACTTGACGTTAGCTGCCACAGCCGCCCAATGCACCAGTGCTGGCTGACAGCTGTATCTAATTGGCTAAATTGCCTGGTTTGTTTGCAGGACTCTGAAGGGTCCTGGCTCCGGGTGCCGCGACAAAAGACAGATTTAGATTCCTGCAAAAATAGGACTCTTTCTAAAACCACAACCCTCGGCTCCTTTTAAAACCCACAAGAGAGGGATGGAGTGAGTGAGGAAAGGAGGATAGATAGAGTGATTTGTCCACTTTATGAGGAAGAACAGTGGGTCGGTTTCAATGCTGAGCTGCACACTGAACCACGTCTGAGCTCCTGAGGAGGGTGACTCATTCCCACCTACCCTCTACTTTATCACCGGCTCCACAATGGAGGCGACGGAAGGAGGCGACAGCACACTTGTTCTCTCCACCTTTCAGAGTGACGGACAGGAGAGAACCTATAGAGCTGTGATAAGTGGCTCCATCTGTCTGAAAAGGCCTTGCTGCAACCTGAAGGAGCAGCCCTGACTGACTCCTGCTTGTACATGCAAACAGGAGTTATTTGCACAAATCCCAGCCGCAGCTACGGGGCTCCTTACCTCTCCGTATTGGTTGAACATGCGTATGATTTGGTCAGCAACGTTAAAAATATTCCGCCAGTCCATGTTTGGCATCCCCTCCTCCCTGTCCGCCTCTGGTCCGTTGTGCAGAAAGTTGAGAATGTCTCTAGTTGAAAACGCGCTTTCCACCAGACTGTCGTCCATGAAGTGCATCACTGTTGGGTTCCTCAGGGTATCCTGAGAAAAAAACAGAATAACAGAGCATCATTAATTAGTTCTAAAATATATGGCTACATGTAGCACCGGGTTGAAGAAACTCTTAAGGGATTTTTTCCAGAGTTCGAGATTTATTCTGTGTATATCAAAAATGTTTCCACAAAATGACCTCTACTTCTTCGTCACTTTTTGGCACCTATTGTTTGACATGTGCAGTGAAAGTTGTGATCAGAACAACTGTCTCCGTACCCTGATCATGTTCATCTGGACACTGTTGTTGAAGAAAGCCCAGAGCTGAGGTCCCACCTCCTCCCAGGCCTTGGCCATGTTCTGGAGCCTCTCCAGCTCCTCAAACGTTGTGTTAGCCTGGTTCCAAAAAGAAACAAGTCAAATTAGAACTAAAACTAAAACATGTCTATCTTTTGTTAAAAATACACACCAAGATGAGCTCTAGATTTGGAACAACAGAGCTTTGCTTTGCTTTAACTTTTTGTTTTATTTATGTTTTATTTATGTTTTCTTGATATAGTCATGTTAACAGGATTTAAAGTGAACACCAACACTAGTTAGTGCAAAATGTTAAAGCGACAAAATGTTAACAAGTCCATGGAGTACAGCTCTTTTGCGAGGCTCTGTAGCATAATCTGACTGACGCAAACATGTTTTGTTGTTTGTACCTCTGGATGTCAGACGAGGTCACACTGTCTGGTTCAAGCTTTACAAGTTGTTTTTGCATCACGGAAATTTAAATAAAGGACAGCAGTTGGATGTGTTTGCAACAAATAATAAGAACATGAGGTTTGCTGGTTTAAAAAACTCTATTCGGTAGCCAGAGAAGCGCATTAACACCGACTTTATGAAGCTTTGTGAACCCAAGGAGAGTTTTCTGGCAAAGGATCACTTAGCTGTTTGTGCTAATATGTAAGTAAGTAAGAGAACTTTATTGCATTTCTTTATTTAGCACATTTCAATATAAAGAGATTGCAAAATGTGTCACAATTGTAATTAAAACAGGGAAAAATATTAAAAATTGTACATGATCTTCACTGACAATAAAACAGTCACTTTATAGTCATTTAGAAGCTGTAGAAACAACCAAACCAAAGTAAACTCTAGCCATTATTTGACATAAACTTTAATTTATTTATAATCTTGGTCTTGGCAAAATGCAAAGTCCTAATCCACAAAATTTCTGCTACTAAAGCTCTTTGTTATTTGTGTGGATAGCATCACAAGGTACAGTTAAAACCTAGAAAAGACCTAAAAAAAAGAAAGAAAAAACAGTTTTAATTGACACAACATGTCTGGCGAACTAAGAGAGGAAGACAAACTAACTTCCTGTAACAGTTGCTTGATATTGATGTGTTCTGTGCAAAAAGCAATGGCAGAGACAGATCTATTTACCTCTCCACCCACACATTCAGTTTATTAATCTGATTTTCCTCTTCCCCTGTCTCCCCCTGTAGACTTTCCCCACCTATCCTTTACATTCAGATTCAGGTCAGTTTGAGTTGGGGGTTGAGCGAGTAGAAAGACATTAAGAGTGTTAGAGAGAAAAAAAACTGAAAAAAGAGAGAAAGGGTGTGTAGAGGAAATGAAGAGGCGAGGGGTCAGGCTGAAGGTGGACTCTCTTACGCTCTTTAATATCTGTCGGACGGCCGGGGAGTCGGGTGTGTACAGGATCTTTCCCATCAGCAGGGGCTTGACTGAATTCCACACAATCTTTGTAACGGGGTTTGACTCCAGGGTCTGCATCAGGGAATTACAAAACGGAGCTGTGGGCAGAGAAAAGGCCAAGATGCTCAGAGAAGAAGAAGGAATGTTGGGGGGGGAAAATGACTTCTTCCAAGAAGAAAATTACTAATAAAATACAGTTGGTTAGTATTAGTATTAGTATTATTGACACTCCTGTTGCAACCTTGAGCTCCTTCATCTCAACTTGAATGTCCTATGCAGACACAAAATAATTATGTTTTCACTTGCTAAACTTTTTCACGTTTTCTCAGGTTAAAACTACAAGCTTCAATGCATTGGGACTTAAAGTAGTTCATAATTATGAAGTGAAAGAAATGTATTTTGAAAACAGTTTGTGCCTAGCATCTGTACTCAGCTACCCAGAATCCTTTTGTGATTTGCTACACGTCTCTATCAGCTTTGCTCCTCCAGAGGCTGCAGTTGTTCCCCATTCTTCTTTGTGAAACAGATCATGCTGCATCAGATTTGATGCAGATTGTAATCAAAAAATTTTTTGTTTTGTCTTTGCTGCATTTTTTTTTATCTGAACCATTGCAGATCTCACTGCATGTTTAGGGTCATGGTCCTGCTGGCAGGTGAATCTCCACCACAGTTTCTAGTCTTTTGCAACCTCTGAGTTTCTTCTAATGTCATCTCATATTTATTCCCACTGCAGGTTGCAGGTTGTGTCGTTTACTCTTGAGGATGATGTTTTGTCATGAATGTTATCTAAAAAAAAAATAAAAATAATCCTTTGAGTCCTTTGCAAAGCAGCTGAATTTATAAAGATTTAATTAAGCATAAATGGACTCTATTTCCTCGTTGGTGACCTCTGGAGGCAATCAGGTATACTGGATTTTTTTATGGGTATTAATGTAAAATGGACCAGATGCAAGTTCCTCTCTGCAATCTTGTATTTTGTGTATGTCTGTTCCTCTGCGACATGAAGTCCCATTAAACTCAATGATATTTGCAGCTTCTCAGTAGGAGCCTTTCTTTACATTTTATATGGAAGGAAGTGAGAAGGTTCAGGTCAACTAAGAGATGGACAAGCTGCTACGCATTTCTTTGTGACAGAAGCTTTTCAAACTCTCCGTTTAGTTGCAGCCCTTTCTTGTCGGCTAATAAATGGAGCAATGTGTGCGTTTTCCAAGAATGCTCTTTCAGTGTAATCTTCAGGTTTTGATAGGTAAGAATTAAACTGGGTGCTTACAGCACTATAAAAATGTAGAAGTGCATTTCTTTGAAAGAGACTTGCAGTAATAAAACGCCTTAAAATATCCAGTGAATTCTCCTTGGACTGAACTTGTCTGTTTCCTCGAATCGAATTTGAGAAAATAGTAGCATTTTATACGGAAGAAAAGGCACAGAAACGTTTCCTGAAAACTGATTTTTTTTCACACAGTAACACAATGAATGCCATCCGCCTGTTGACAAAAGGACCTTAATTAAAAAAAAATCGTTCATGACCTCTTTACTTACTAGTGGCGTCATCGTAGACATAGTTGTGATTTTTGCTGCCGTTCACCCCCAGGAACACCTTGTAGTTGTTGTCTTCGTACCAGTTGAAGGACAGCACTCTGGAGCCCCCTCCCTCTGGGTATCCGCAGAACAAGCTGGACACCCCGGACATCAGCTGGGTGAAGGAGGACGGACCCCCAGCTTGGAACAGAGAGGAGGCCACCCTGAGGAGCTCCTGAGAGCTCTCTCGTTTCAGCAGCTGTGGGAGACACAAAAAAAGGACAAATTGTCTTCATGTGGTTACTTTGTTATTTACCATATGGTTAGAAAAAGCTTCTAAATCTAAATAAAGGTAATAACTCTTAATCTGTATTTTTTTAAGTACCTACAGCATCCTCTACAACTATCCATGGTAAAAATTGATTCTTCTTTTATTGCAGGACCATAATGTTCCTCAGATTTATGAATCAATCTGAGTTTTTTCTCAATTTAAATCAGTGATCAAATACTTCCTGTTTCAATGGGCTATAAATATGGCATAACACAAACACATATTTTTTCTCAGCTTTTAAGAACAACAAGAAAGACCATGTTTCAGTGTTGTGGGGACGTTCTGAGGAGCAACGTTTTCCTCAAGCAGCAGCGTTACCTGGACAGAGAAAATCTCCATTTTTGTTTGCTAATCTAACATCAGGAATACTCTACGAATAGGATATTTCTTGTAAAATATTTTAGGTTAAATTATGAAAATGTTATTTTCTCTCAGTGGTCTGAATTGTATCGATCAGGACGCTGATATTCTCTGTAATGTAATTTATTTTGATTATCTTAAGAGCCGTCTGCACCTGCTGCTGTCCTTCTATTGTAAAATGGTTTACATGAAGCACATGTAGTTTCTGCAGACGGGGAAAAGTCCATCACATGTAAGCAAGTGCAGCAAATGTCATAAGATCTCTGTCTGAATGCTCCAAACTTATCAGATTACAGGAAAGTACGATTCCACTGACGAAAGGTGTTTGCACAAATGTACTGTAGCACATGCAACATCGCGTGTAAAAAAATTATTTTATTGAGGTGAATTATTTTCATCACTCAACATAAGTTTTCCAATAAAATGAAGGATTTTTTTTTTCCAAACTTTTATCTATGGTGAGAAATTATTATTCGGCATTAAAAGATACATTTACTTAAAAATTCTTCTGAGGGAAAAAAAATTATTTTTTTTTGTTAACAATAAAATAAAATAAAGCAAAGTTAGGTCACATGAGCTCACCTGACCTTGAACACATTTAGTCTTCTCACCAGTGCTGGCAGGTCAGAGTAAATATCCTCCGTCCTCCACAGCCTCCACCAGGATAAATACATGTTTTTCACTTCTTGGGAATCTAAACAATTATTTCTGAGGCGTCTGACCTTTAACAGGTAATTACATTCATGGTAGGGATATTTACATCGCTCATATTCATTCATGCCCTGTGAGCTTCGTTATATAAACGATCACATGAAAACAATAGTTTGAAAGATAAGCAAACATGCTGCTCAGACGCCTCTCCTCACATGATGAGGACAGCCACGGGGGTGGGAGAAATATCCTCCTATTGACAAGACAAAAATAACTTCATGCAAGTACAATCTTTTCCCCAATGTGTATCGTTTCCTCCCTAAAGCATTATGAGCTGGAGGATAGAAAGTTTCCCCTCCAGACATCATGTTGCTGTTGGAAACTTACCCTTTAAACAATCTCATGCAAAAACTAATATTCAGAGGTATAGGCTTCTCCTACAATTAACCCAACTTTGTCAGCAAAATTCTTGAAAGTGAGCTATTGCTGTTTTCCACACAGCATCCTCAAAGCTGCACCTTGTGAAAGTGCACACATGAAAACTCTCACACACGGTCTGACACGCCCCTGATTTTGGCCTCGCTAACACCCTCTTCCTTCATTTTTTCAAATTTATTATTTCTCACACATACGCCGAGCTGAAAACACACATAGGTAACAGGGTAATGAGAATAGCTGGCTCGCCTTTCCGTCACCGCGGTGACACAAAAGGCCCCACCTACAGGATATGTCACCTCGAAGGAATGTCCCTTTCCCCCCCCTCTCTTTCTACGGTCTACATGCACCTCCCACCAGTCTTTCTTTCTGTCATCCCTTGCCAATGTGTTTCTGAGATGTATTCCCTCCTGGGACAAAGAGAGAACGTGACAGAGCGCACATCTCATCCCAGGTGTTTAAGAGGTTAGGAGATTTTTTGAGCTTTCAAAAACCTTCAGAAGCTTCTGCAGTCTTGAATTGGCAGAAACAGTAGAATTAGTCAGAAAAAGCAGAGTTGTTTAGCATCTCTCTCCTGCATTTGTTTCCAGAAAATCAGTGAGGATATAGTAAATTCTGGTCAGCCAAACATCCAGAAACACAGTATTCCTATTAGTTGTTTGAGGTTTGAGGTTCTCCTCAACATCCAATGATGTTGGAACTAACATCAATCGGATGTCAGTTCCACCCATCCATTTTCTTTACACCCTTTTCCCTTAGTGAGGTCAGGAGGGTTGCTGGTGTCTATGTCCAGCTAACGTTCAGGGTGAGAGGTCACCCTGGGCAGGTCGCCAGTCTGTTGCAGGGCAACACAGAGACACACAGGACAAACAACCAGCCACACACACACTCACACCTAGGGCCAATTTAGACAGACCACTTAACCTGACAGTCATGTTTTTGGACTGTGGGAGGAAACTGGAGTACCTGGAGAAAACCCATGATGCACAGGGAGAACATGCAAACTCCATGCAGAAAGACCGGGGCCAGGAATCAAACCCAGAACCTTCTTGCTGAAAGGCAACAGCTCTACCAACTGCACCACTGTGCAGCCCGGATGTCAGTTTCAATTGATAAAAAAAATGCTTTTGTCACAGTGTTGCCTATTTTAATTAGGCTATCCTGGCATATTGCAAAACAAATTACATGTCTATCAACAAGTAAATTATTGGCAGTGGGGGTTTTTTTGAGTGGTTGGGGAGTATGTTACTTTTTGTATTTATGTTTTACTTTTATGTCAAACTGACAGAAAGTTTCAGTGTTCAATAAATGATCATGACTTTGATTATTATTAGTTCAAAATAATCAAGTTGTCGGTTACACTTTCAGTTTCAAGCATCTGGTATGCTGATGTGAGTGACCACAGACAGCATGGGCAGCATATTACTACTGGGCTATTGTGAGTACGCCAATTTATAATTCTGATGTATTTTTATGTTATAATTTTGCACAGGATATCATTTATATTATTGTTAATCTTGTTTATGTATATGCATATATATTTTTTATCACTTTTTGATCTTTTGTGTGTACCTAAATACCTTGATGCTGATATTACACCTGAATTTCCTCATTTTTAGACAATAAAGACCATTTGTGGCATGTGTGGTATAATGATATGTGATAGCTCCAACAATATATAAAGATATGCACATTTTGAGTGACATACTGGGAGAACATTATTCTGGCTTCTTTTATTTTAACATATACTGTACACACAGCATATTTAGAGGGACCTCAATAAATGCCTCTAGGGCTTCCTGGATGCAATTTGTAAGTATGATATTTATACAATGCAATAGTTTATTCCATATTTAAACATGGCAATGACTTTCATTCATTTTCATTAAGTATTACAACCAGTTTTAGGCAAACACATCATCCTTAAGAACTTGGGTCAGTACTGTTGAAAACATTTGGACTGGTTGTTATAAAGGCTGACTAACATTAGGAAGGTTTCGCGATGCAAAAACTTTCATTCAACTGGAATTAGTAAGTTTTTATGTTACTATTCTCTCCCTGGAAAACTGTAGTGTTGCAAGAAAATATGTTGTCACTCTTGCTTTTATAATAAAGAAGCTTAACAGCCAAAAACTGGGGATGAGCAACTGTGTTGAATTTGCAAATAGTTGTGTCTGCGAAGGCTCCTGAGGCCAATTTATTCCCATGAAATTGAATGAAAGTATTTTGAGTGTGCATGCCAAGGAGAAAATTAAGACAGAAGGGGTGTGGGATGCATGACAACATTTCAACCCTGTTGTATACGCAGTGCTTTTATATACAACAGTTCCTGTTAGATGTGCTAAGCCTATTTAGCCAACATGGGCATTAATCTCGCATTATTAATGGACTCTTAATAGTTTAATTTAAACATTCATTTTCCAAGTTTGATATGATCTTATGAAGGACCCACTTCAATTAATTTTAAGACCACATTTTTACTATGGCTTTAGTATAAATTACACAAGGCCAAAGTTAAACATACAGGCTCAAACATATACATGCTCTCATTAATATTTGGTAAAATACCCCAAAGTAAATTTCATCTCGACCTCATGCTCTCTGTGGTAATCTACAGGCTTCTGGCAGTAATCTGGTACAGATGAAAAGGTGCATCAGTTGCTCTTATTTTACATTCATTTTTAGACAGGTCATTAAGTTAGATATTCTAGAAACCATAATTTCTTTGTTAGATCTTATTTTCCTGGCTCATTTTCAATTTTTTGCAGGTGGAGAGATTATCAGTGCACATGTATTATTTAACGGCACGTGAAAACCACATGGATAAAGTGTACATGCATTCACAAGACTTTAGGTAGCCCTCTGCTTCCCATGACTTTACACACTACCAAGATGGATTGGTCACCTGCACATGCAGCCCCATGCATTATATAGACCATCCCTCAGGCCCCTCTGGAACAACGTCTTAAACACAGAGAAGCGGAAAAGGCGAGTTTCCTGCAGAACTAAAAATACTGATGCCTCTGAACCCTGCATGACTCATGAGAAGAAGAGGACAAGCAGACGAGAGTGCAGAAGCAGAAACACTGGGAGTACTTACAACTTGGATCTTCTCTGACGCTCCTTTGAGAACCAGGCCCCAGTAATGTAGATCCATCCCCTGGCTGTCCAGAACCTGAGGCATCTGTGAAAACAAAGTCACAAGATGCATTAGGGAGGGAAAAATACCACCAGAACAGGAATAAAATGAGTTAAAATTAGAGATGTAAACACAAGTGTCCTTTTATTCTTCTTTGTCAAAACAATATGCACATGTTTAATATTGCATCATGGGATAGGTTTATACAGGAGATTACAGTTTATTAACTACTTTTAAATATTGGAAACTTCTAAGAAATGTTTTTATTCCAAGGAAGGAAACATTTTTTTTGCATGCTTTCCTTGCACATTTTACAGGGATTGCAATTAGCAGCCTACTGGAACAAAGGCTAATCAACCTAACAAATTCATCCCAGTTTATCTACTAAACAAAGGACTTGAGCTATTTTTCTTAGCCAATCTTAGATCAATCATTTGATATAAAATCAAAGCAGCTCTGCTCTCTACAGAAGGTCCTCAGAGGGTTTGTGTTTATGGGAAAGCATTAGCAGAAGGTGTTAGAAATCGCCTGATCAGAGCCGAGGGTCTAAGGAAGCCCTGTGTGCCAAGGCAAACACATACATGTGATATCCTTCCTCCTGCATTCCTGGTGCCTGCATTTCAATGAACGAAGGAAGGAGTGAGGCAGCGTGGCGAGGGCTGGGGAGAGAAAAAGCTAAGGGAATAGGAAGGGAGGAGTAGATAGGCTGATGGAGACGGGAGTCAGGACCGTAACCATGGTGGAAACGATAAGCCAGGGGTCATTACAGTCAAAGTGAAAGAGTGTGATTTAAATATTAGCATTTTAAATAAATCTAATGGAGGAAGCGTTACGCCCTTGAGCAAAGTTACGTTTTAGACGTTTCAATTGCAACAAACAATTAATGACGTGTGTTAGATGTGCTTTAACTGTGTGCTCTGAAGCTGCCTGGGTCAGAGGAGAGCAGAGTTGAACTTTCTGGGTTATATGCGGAAAACTAGAAGTATTACTGTACCAGAAACTTCATCCACACAGAGAAACATGGTGGTAGCAGAAGCATAGGAATATTTCACTTCAACAGTCCATTAAATCCCCTTTTTACATGGGAGCCAGTAGAGAGCGAAGTTTTATGTTTTGATGTAAAGAAGAAAGTGGGAGAACAGATGAGTATGTGAGACACAGCCTCTGGGGAAGAGCATGACTAATGGTAGGTTAATTAATGAGTTGCTAGTCAAGCTGTACTTGTTTTGCCGGTGACAGGAGGCTGTCAAAACCAGCCAAAGTTCTTTCTACTAGAATTAAGAGATCTTTGTTCTGTAACAGCAGCGAGAAAAGCCAATTGAATATAAATACAGTGACGCTTCTGTATGAAGCTTCTGAAAAAATGAAACTGCGTTAGAGGTCTTCCATCCAGCATGACATTTCCACCAAATACACAACAAACATATCATCAGAGCTACAATGTGACAGGTGAGCAAAACTTTTACATGTCAATAAAGTCAGGACTTAAATCCAGTCACAATCTGCGGCAAGAAACAATCTGACTGAACTTATGCTTTATAAAAAGGTGTTTAACAGGAATTTCAATTCTAATGGACTGTGTACTTACTAGACTTTACACTGTACAAACAAAAAAAATTATATATTTTTTATTTTTGATGGTGCATCATCACACAAATGGCAATGAAAAAAAGCATGGAAGCGAGAGGCTGTAATATGCTATAATTCTAATGGGTTAAAGGTTCTTAATCAGTTCATCCACCCTAACATGTCTCAACGATACAAAAGAAAATAATTTCTCATTATAAATGTAAACCTCCTCCTTGGGCTGCCACCTTATCGTGGTGGAGGGGTTTGTGTGTCCCAATGATCCTAGGAGCTATGCTGTCTGGGGCTTTATG
>CAEGAF010153655.1:0-7500 GCA_903067075.1 Micropoecilia bifurca
ATAATAATAATAATAATAATAATAATAATAATAATAATAATAATAATAATAATAATAATAATAATAATAATAAGCATTAGGTGGGAGTGCTGTTTTCAAATAACAAATCAAATTATACCAAAAACAAACCTTACATGCCTTGACAGCAGGTTATATTTTGGGTTTTTTCCTCCTTTCAATCGATAATGAAATCAAACTGGTGATCACACTCTAGTGTTTAGACAGATTCCCCAGTTCAGCCTGCTGAAGCTGAGTTTAGAACATTGCATTTCTAATGTCTGAGTAGCAGACCGGACTCCTTGTTCGCCGCTTAAAGCGCCTTGCAGCTCCAGCCCCTGTGTTCCCAGCAGTGTGTGAGCTGAGGAGAGACTCGGCTCTCCATCTGGTTTTACGAGGCAATAAATTAGAGCCAATCTCTTCTTATTGGTGTTTTTATTGTCTGTTAGTCCAGAGGAGATGTAAAGGGAAGCATAGTCATTATTTATGGTATTTTGATTTACGTCCTAAGTTTTTATGCCGGTCTCAGGCTTCTGAACACGTGATAAGGAAAAATCATGGCCAAAGAGGTTGGAGTGAGAAATCACGTGGCTTGACAAGGCGTGGGCCTCAAGGTTTGTCTTGTGTGGGTGAGAAAGACAGAAGAAAGGATATAAACAAACCACATGGCCCCAAGTTAGCTTATAGGATGCCTGTCTGAGTTAGCATGCAAGACCAAGGAACACCCTGCACACATTTTCTATAGAATAAGAGCAGGAAGCGGGAGACCCTGGAAGGTTGTCAACCACAGATACCACAAATAGCAGAAGTCCCACTAAACTGCTGATTGATAAGCACTACTAGCTTACAAAAACTTTATCAAGGTTTACTTTATGTCTTCTTACACTTTAAAGAGGCAAATCTGAACTTTTATTTTACTAATTCATTTTTCCTGCTTTGCAGTGCTCTGAAAAACATGCTAAAAACTTTTGCAGAAGATTTTACTCTTGTTAAACATACTCTCACTTTGAGGCATGCATCTACTTTTAAAATGAATTAGGTTCCACCATATAGTTGTAGATTTCACCAGTATGAATTCACATATATGGTACATTTGCAGTTCAGTAAAAAGTGCTTGCATGTTGCCTTAGAAGTTGGGGTTTGGCAGTTTCTAACACACCACTTATTTGAATGTCAGCGATGTTCTGTTTGCTAATGATTATATAATCATCTTAATGAATCAGTAGTTTCTTTTTTTACCTAGCTTAAAAAATAATGACCGCTCTGTGTAACATAAAATTTTTATTAAAGAATTGTTTGACAGACAACTTTATCAACAGTGAAATAAAAATAGAAACTACAAAGGACAGAAAAATGTTTCCTCCAAAAGGAATTTTTTTGTCTTTCCTGCTAATAGGTTGTTTCTATTTTCAGACTATGGGTGGATATCCAAACCCAAAACTCGTCTTTCCCTGTACAAGCCAAGACATTTATGTACAAGGATAATAACATAAAAAGGGTAATAGTAACAAAAAACGACCTATTTTTTCTAAAATACAAGAACTGAAATTGTAACTTCAGTACATGGACAAGAGGAAACACAATGTTGCTTTTTATTACAGGTGAATACTAAAAAAGTACAGGATTTTCTTCCTCAATATAAATACACAAAGGATAAATAATATTACAAAACAAAACTCTTTTTAAACTGGCTATAACAAATAAATATTTATATGTGAATGTTCAATTGAACACACATTAGCGACAGACGCTTTGATTGGACGGCCTTCCGTCTTCAAAATAAGATTTTATCTATTTTTTTTTTTACCATTAACCATCAAAATGTAAACTCTAAGTGCAACAACGATGCCCAGCTGTAAAACAGCATTTGAGTAAATCTTGAGCTTTTAAAACCAACTTGATGGATTTATTTCCTGATTATCAGTGAGTGTGAATGGCTCAACCACTCCACAGCGCTCAGTCACTGGAGACACCGAGTTAAACAGTTGGAAGTGTCTGACATGTATTTTCTAAAATCTACTCACTGACAGATGAAAAAATAAATCCAGTTGTTTTAAAAATAAGTTTTACACATATGCTCAGAAATGTGGGACATGCATTTTTTTGTTCAAATATATACCCTGTTTCCATGTTAAAAGTCAAGACATGTGGGAACAAAATAAAACAAGAGAAAATGGGGTTTCACACATTGGTATCCACCAAAGTATGTTGTGGGATGGGAGTTTGTGGGTGAGGTGAGTAATGTCAATGACTTTTTTAAAACATAAATAAATAGTTCTCTCCACTCTTCTTTTTTACCCTGTCTCAATGATGTGCTAAGTAAGGACACTAGAATTGTAGATTCTGTGCCCTCTTGTATTTGTCTAGAGATGTCAGCAGCTGGAAAACTGCTTCTGGACATGTGTCAGTGAGAGGAAGTTAGCTTAGTGTTGCTGTGTGTGTATGCCGACATGACTGTATCAAAAGGTAGTTTAGAACAAGAGTGTGCCTGTTTGAGCTAGTTCAGTCTTTAAGCTCTCATCTTTAACCCTGTTACAATGATAGGATGATGTATGTGTGCATATGTGGTTGTGTGTGCTGGAAATGTCGGGTTGGGTGGGGGAAGCAGGTACGATTGGGTTAGTAATGATTGGGTCTAGACAGACAGAGATGGGTACTGCATGGGGAAAAGACAGTGACTGGAAAGCTGTCCAGTGGTTGTGATGTGCTTCATAAAACAAGAGGCTCAAAGGAAGTTCTGTGCTGCCAGCTTGAACCATATATTTTTCTCTGCCTCATGTTCTAACTGATGGAGAGACAGATCCCAACACATAGCTCAGCTCTGCTGACAACAACATGTGTTGCCTGCAGGGGAGAGAAGTCAGCATAATAAATCTAACCACCTCATTAACAGCTCATTAAAATCTCAACCATTTCATCTACCAGACAAGAGAGCTGTGTGTATATATGTTTCGTAGGGGGATATTTTGCCATTAAAGGAACATTTTAAACCATGCTGTACCTCTTAAAGGGTCTTTATAGGGTTTTTTAAACTCCATGATCACTATACTATTGTTGCAATTTGCTACAAATATCTACTAGTGCCTATCATGAATCTATGAACATGGATGTTTATTTATACACTCAACATAACTGACTGAAATATTGAAATATTTATTATGATGGTATACGCTCGTTCTTAAGAGGAAGGATAATATATTGAAAATTTTAATCCAATACTGAATATGAAGCTAGATGACATAATAAACACTATAGGTTTTGTTTCTCAATTTAGTGTAAAAAATTATGAGGTTCCAATTGTCACAGTGATGTTCAGCCAAAGCTTAGTTAAATCTCTGATTTTTTTAATTTACCTTTAATTTTCTGTTTCTAAAATAAAACAAGCAGTTCTTTCAAAAACAATAAGTAATGTTTCTCCTTAATGTAACAGATTTGATGTTGTAATGAAGGTAGTGGTATTTAACACTGTGTCTTGCATATCAGGGCATTTCACAAACCACTGGATGGCACCTTTCTGTCCTGCTTCACCCCTCCCATTGTTCCACTGCAACGGTGTAGTCCCCATATTTTGGTTTGTCTCTTAGTGAGTCATGACATGTTACATTTTCTGTTATTTTCTAATTCCTACATTGTCATTTTGTTCCAAACTTGCTACAGGTGGGTGAGTTTGGGTGCTTCTTGGATTCTGCCCTGAGTTGAGGTGTGGTGTGCTGACAGCTCGGTGTAAGTTGGGTGTGCAGGTGGGTCACAGGGACCCTGAGGGCCCCCTCCACCCACATGGTGCTGGTTGGTAGTTGACATGGGTCCTGCGCCATTGTAGTCTATGGTTTGGTGGTGGGGCGGCGTAGGGCCGAGGTGGTTTAGGCCATACATGGAGGGCCCGGAGCCAGCCATGGGCTCCACATAGCTGCCACCCCCAATGTAGACTGGACTGGCCTGCATGTTTGTTGGCGTCCCATAGCCAGCATTGTTGGCCTGTACTAGGCTGTGGTGGGGATCACCATAGTCTGAATCTGGGGCACCGTATTTCTGAGGAGGGCAGCCCTTCATAGGAACATTGGAATAGGCAGTGGACATAGAATAAGACACTCCCTGGTGGAGCTTTCCAAAGGATGGTGAGGAGGGGGTCTCATAAGTAGGAACCCCTCCTCCCCCTCCCATTGGATGCATTGAGTTCAGGAAGCTGGCAGAGGACTGCATGGTGAGAGGAGGGGAACCTGTCGGAGATGGTCCTCCAGAGCTGGAGCTCAAGCCCTTGGACTTCTGGTCCTTCTTGTACTTCATGCGTCGATTCTGGAACCAGATCTTAATCTGGCGTTCGGACAAATTGAGCAGGTTCGCCATCTCCACACGCCTGGGTCGGCACAGGTACCTGTTGAAGTGGAACTCCTTCTCCAGCTCAACCAGCTGAGCGCTGGTGTACGCTGTACGAGCGCGCTTGGATGATGCAGACGAACCTCCAGAAGGACTTTTCTCCCCACTGCTGCCGCTCTCAGTACCCCCTGATGCTACAGAAAGAAAGACATATGAAACTCACGGGGCTGGTCTGAGAAGTGTAAAATCACATTAAAAACAGTTCATTAACATTTTGAAAATAAAGTAGATATATGTATTATCAGGGGGATACGAAAAAGGAAGCAAATTCAATGGATTATAAAATGTAATAGTTTAAAAAAAATTAAGAGTGTGTAAATGTAAAAATAATAGAATAAATCCAGGCTGCATGCCAGAGGAAATTGGAAGCATCCAGAGTCTTAATAAAGCAGAGGGGGGTCTGGGCAAGCGGCCTGAATTATGCCTTCATATTAGTTGTCAACACTTCATAACAGTGACAGTTATTAAAAGATGAAAGCGCTGGTGCTGACCGAGAACACCTAAATTGCATCTTGGCTGGAGAGACAAATCCCCTCAGCAACAGCAGCTGCAGCAAGGGGAACTGGTACACTTAGGTGGACTCGACAAAAAAAATCTAAACTCTGTTTCAGGTAACTCGTGTAACTCAAACTATTGTTTGTTGTTAGTCTCTGTGTTCCATGTTGTAAAATTGCCTTCTGTTTAAACTGAAAGATAATTATTCTGAAAGTATCAATCTAAAGTCCTGTGACTAACTGCTTCACATGGAACATAGATCTACTGAAAAGAGTTAGTGAGGATTTGTCATTTGTTCTCATTCATCAGTCCTGTAAACAGTGTTTTACTAAAAAAATTAAGTTAATTACTTAAAAGAAATATTTATTAAGAACCTTTCTGTACAAGTACTTTGCAATCAAAAATTCAAGATGTTCCGACAAAAGACATGTAGTTGAGTTCTACAATCAAGCTCTGTTGAGTAAATGTAAAAAGTACAATGTGGCATTTAACATTACTGGTAAATTTAACGGACTGTTTAAACTATTCTTACTGATGCCATTTTAAAATGAGGATTTGGAATAATAATATTGCTAAAACATTAAAGCAATAGGTAAGTTTCAAGCAGAAAGAAGCAAATCCTCTAAGTGAGTTCATATTTTTCTAAATATTTTTCTAAATATTTTCTAAGTATTTTGGCTACTTTTATTTTATAAACTCATCATTTTGTTTCTTACTGATTTTACTATTCAGGTGGTTGTTTCAGTTTGAAAGGTTCACTCTATAAACCTACAGAGAATAAAAATGATACACATATAGAAATAGGATCTCAGTTCATGCTTTGAACACTGTTGGTTCTTTACCTCCTGTGAAACCTATTCCTGCCTCTGAATTGACTGCATAGTTTATTAAAACCAATAGACAGAATAAACTGTCTCAGCAGTCACGATGCAACAGTATTTTCAACGTAAGTCATTTTTAAGGGGAATAAACACATTTTGATTTTGTCATTTAGTTTTGTTGCTGGTTATTAACAATTTAAGTTTTAAACATTTTCAGAGATGTCAAAGTCACTTCATATTATCCCCCTTTGATAAGGCCTTGCATTTCAAATTCCAGATATTTTATATTTCTGTAAAACAAAAAAAATAGTCTTACATTGCCTTCACTAATATATCTTTATTCAGTGACCATTGTTGGAGGTGAAAAACAGACATGAAAACAAGACCAAACTCAATGACAAAACTTTTTGTTTTAATTTTTCTCTCCAAATAATCACCAAATAGATGTCTTTTATTAAGTAATCTATTCTGCTGCTGACCTGGACTGCAATGTTGCATCAAACATAAAAACATTAAAGCTTCTTTTGAACAGCATTTTACTTAGTGGACATACATTGACCCCCACATACTGTAGTTGTATTTCTACTTTAATAACAAAACTACACAACTGTCCACAGAAATTATAAAAAACTATTTGAAATGGTTGTAGGCTACGTAAAAATCAATTTCTTTTACATGTTTGTTTGGTCAAATAAATCAAACTCCTCTGTGATACAAACAAAAGTCTCTAAAATGTTAAACTCTAAAAAAAATAAAGAAAACTTTAACACAAGATCTGATTAACCAATGATCCCAACTTTCTGTAATTCACCATCAAAATAAATTAAGTAATTACAGCTAGATGATGTTCTTCCTCTTATAAGAAATGCAAAAACAAATTTCATGTATAGCTGCTTAAATTATCCTCAAGATCTAATATTATTTATTATTTTGTACATTTGGCATAAACTCGTTTTCAGTAATTTTATGAAGTGGAACATTGTTTTTGCCAGTGTCCTTTGGTTAAAAGAATGACATCAGATTACCTGGAATGAGATGTCTAAGACAAAACTGCTTTAAATGCATTTTTTAGCATTAACAACAACATGCTTTGACAAGGGCTAACCCTAACCCTACCCCATAAATTCACACAGCACACAATTTGCTACATTATACTGGCATATATGTCCCAAAGTAGCCTTACAGCTAACACTCAACAGACAAAACCCTGCCAGATTAGTTTCATAGAGTCTGTCTGAGAGAAACTGTCATGCAGAAACTCAATTTAGACAAGAAATTGTCTTAATTCTGTAGAGTTTTAGCCTTGGTAAAAAGGTTGATAAGCAAGGTGTTGAAAGAGTGGAGTGGTGAGAGGAAGATAAGAACAGGATAGAAGCCAAAAGGATTCTAATAAGTGTGGAAAGTTGGAAAACAAATAAACAGATGTGTGACAGATATGAAGAAAGAGGTAAATAGCAGAAATAAGATGGACTATGTTGTTTCTGTTACATTTACTTTGTTGGATCAGGCAAAAGAAAATGATAAAGACAGCGAAAAGTATAATCTGACACACCGTTGCCGGAGTTGTTGCTGGGTGAACAGTTTTTCTGCTTGGTTGTTTGCCGACACTCCTTCATCCAGGGAAAGATCTGCTTGGCTAGCGTTGGGTTGGGCGGCAGTGAAGAGGAGCTGGATGATGTAGAAGAAGATGTGGAGGAGGAAGAATTTGATGACTTATTAGGGCCTGATTTAGAGACTGTAGAAGACCCAGCACTGCCCCCCGGCTGCTGAGTGGTGACATTACCATTACTGGATTTGGGGGGCAGTGGAGGGG